>JAUZND010041733.1:0-20863 GCA_034780555.1 Coelogynopora nodosa | reverse complement strand
GTTACAAGTCAATGAGGAAAAGATCTGCAATAGAATAAACAAATAGTGAATATAGAATAGGTAGGCATGTATGATAAGATAAGATATAATCCTCTAATTATAGCTTATTTAATTGACCAAAGTAAAATATATATAAGATTAATAATATTTATACTATAATTTAAATAATGCCCTGGATAACGGCTTTAGTTAAAATATAACCACTGCAGGCATGATTAACATCCTCTCATTTCCTAGGCCTGTGTTATAAGTACAATTATAACTTGGTGGAATTCCTTTCTTTTCTTTCACTTTTGGTATTGGTCTCTTTTTGGCTGGTTTTCTTGGCTTTTTTCTAGGAAGTTATACTCTTGTAATTTCCAGTTTCATTAATTTCTCTACTTTGCCTTTTGTGTATCTTTTTGTCCATTTTCTTTGTTATATAGTTACCCTTTCTTTTCATTTATATTATATTATTTCTGATTTCTTTCTTTTCTTTCTATCCGGTGAGCTGATTTTGCCTGATGGTTCCAATCAATTATATTACTAAAAAGTCTTGAGCAATAGAATAGAGTATAAAAAATAAAACCCTATACTAATTCCATAAAACCCAAATCTGATACAAAGTACATGATATAAAATCTGATTCCAATGCTGATCCGATCCTTAAGTAATACAATTATACAATATAATGATATACTTCAGGCATGAGATTTTTTCAGTTTTTCTGGATTTTTTGGGGCTGTAAGACCATTCTCATAATTCTCCTAAATATGCAATAAAAAGCTACCCTCTCATGTCTGGTTTTCATCAATTTTCAGTTATATTTCATTAAAATATATATTTGGGGAGCCCCTAAACTCCTAACAGGGGCTCCACCCCTGACCCTGGACCCCATTAGGGACTCAAGCCCCTAGACCTCCACATGTATATATTAATTTTTTAGGCATTACTGCATGCCCAATACTTAAATTAGAAAGGACATTTTACTATAAGAGCTTATTTATATATTAAAATTATATGATTAAACCTTATTTTATATAGATATTTTTATATATAAAATATTATTAGCATTTAAAAGACAAAATTATTTTTTAGAAAAATGAGTATATTATATATTTTTACGTCTCCTGGATCTTTTTCTGTCTAACCAAACATATTTAGCTTATAAATAATATGCTATGGATTCTATTTATCATAAATTGTAGTAAAAAGTATTTGATTATAGTCATGGACTATATTATTATTTAAAAAACTATTTTATATTATCAGTAGGTACTATTTATTATAATTTTTAAGTGAGTCCATTTTAGCAAGCAGGAATTGTAGTTTGGGTTATTGTTGTTCTGGTAAAAGGACCAAGCATTACATTTACTGTATTAACATCCATGCAAACAATGGCCACCACCATTTTATGGACCGGATTCTTGTGTGGTAGCAGCTACTCATTTGGTCAAATATATTAACACCCCCCATTTTTTGTTATTGTAAGCCTCAATTGGACAAGGCATATTGAGACTGTTGCGCTTTTTCTCTTTTGTTGCGCATCTCTTACATTTCACAAAGGGCTTCAGTGACACATGATTCAAAAGTACTGTGACTAGACGATTATCTTTTCGTTTTATAATAAGGAGCACATATGTTGACTACAAAAGTTACAACTTAAATTGGAACCAAGAACATTACTGACATTGCTGATTACAACGATCAGTCAATAGTGTCCAATATATTTTGGCTTGCATCACAGCCTCTTCATTTCTGAAACCAAGGTCTATTCTTTCAAATTCATCAAAAACTGCTAGAAATCAAATGACTTTAATGCTACAATCTTTGGAAGAAAAGTGGGTGGGTGAAAAAGGACCACTGAAACTTTGTGATATGATAGTTTCTGGATTTTCTACATTAATTTAGAATAACCATCTGAATTACAATGCATAGAATAATTCAAGTTAGATGGAAAATGTTGAATTTGTTTACTGTAATTGTAAAAGGCACTGATTCACAAACAGTAGCTTTTCCATTTACAGAGAGCAACTGCAATCAGTAACTGAATGATAGATAATGTCAAACTAGTGGGGGTGAAAGTATTGTGAATCTTTTCTAACATCTGAATCTTCAGCCATATTCCATTATTACATGTATCTAAATGAAATGAAGGAAAAGAATGCAGGTGTTAAACAGCAAAAATTAAAACATATATATAGACCATATAGAGTCTCTCGAGTCTTGTTTTTAATTGCCATTAAAAAATTAAATAATAAATTGTCATAAAATCTAATTATCATCAACCTCAAATTATTACTTTTTATTAAAAAAGTTATACTTATAAACCATTACTACCATTTTTTGTGGGTGTTTTTATTTGCACATTAATATCACCAATAGCCATATTTTAAACGTTGCAGTGGTAGTTCCTTAACATTGATTTATTCAATATTTTATTTTTTATTCTGTTAAATAATAAACTACGATACAAACTTCAAAAAGAACAATTGTATAATAGCAAAACCGTTTCAAACAGGTCATTGCAGACATTTTTCTCACTGTATTTAATATTAATTATGTTTTATTTGATCTGATTAAGCTTGCTGTAAACTTTATTAAAATATTTATAATAAATCATACTGGGTAATCGTTTGTAGTCTTCAAACCATAATGTACTCTATCGTCACATAGCTTTTTTGTTTATTATACATTAGGTACGTTGTGTTTATAACTTAGATCATATCTATCATGTTATTGTGATTTTTATATTTATTGATTTATTCTCTTTATTAGAACCAGTGGGCAAAGTTTGTATGATGTTCTTGGACTTCAAAAAACAGCAACTGCAGATGAGATCAAACGTGCGTATAGAAAAGTAAGTAAACTAATTTTAACAATTAAGCTTATTTTATATTTTTTCTGTTTAATAAGCCTGAATTATACATCATGTTATAGTTCGTTGTGTATTTCTTTTTTGAACTACGATTTGCATAGTAATTTTATATTTATTATATTTTATACATTTTTCTAATAAACTTTAGCCGACTAATATTTTGAATCGTACATATTCGGATAATTGTATATAGTAAGATTTATATTATTATTACTTAATAATGCTCAATATTAAAATATAATTTTTAATTTAATTAAACTTTCAGAAAACAATCTACTGTATGCTTGGTGTTAAATATTAAATCATTTTCGAATGATTTGTTAAATAATTATTTTAAATTAGTAAGGTGTTGAAATATTAACAAATATATTTCACAATAAAATTCGTCACGTATTTTTCGTTCTTTTAGTTGGCCCTTCAGTTCCACCCGGACAAAAATCCTGAAAATCCGGATTCAGAAAGAGTAAGCTTGATCATTTCACTGATTTTTTGAGTTAATAGACTTTCTGTACATAGCGAAGACAGATAATCCCCAAAACCAGTGAATCCTTACATGTTTTATAGTTTAGGTCATACAACTATTATTTGTTACAAAATTAAAAAATAACATTCATCTCTTTGGAATACAAATACTAGAGTGTTTGGTGAAATTAATTTTAAATAAATGTTAAATATAATGAAATCTAAAACAAAATTGATTTCAATTTCTCCCTGATATACGAAAATCATTAGCATAAAATGATTGCTACTTTGTAATAAAATGTTTGTTATTCTTCATTAATTTTTAAATGTCCAGTTCAAGGAGATAAACCGAGCCAATGCAATCTTGAGTGACCCATCCAAACGGGAAGTTTATGACCAGTACGGATCGTTTGGACTTTACGTTGCCGACCAGTTTGGAGAGGAAAATATCAAACTCTATTTTGCAATGAAGAATCCCTGTCTCAAGGTTGGTAGATCTTTATGTGGTTGTAATGTAATCTAAATGCAACCATGCGCTATTTGGTGATATTTCCAGGCAATATACATAGCCTATTCAGTAAACAAATTATAAATCCGTTTGCATTTTCACTTTGGTGTTTTTAATATATTTATTTCATATTTTTTCTAGATTGAAGTTACCCAATCAACATATAATTCAGTATAATTTTTTAACAGTTTAATGTTTATTTTGTTTTTATTTCTCTATTTGCCAATTACATTTTCGAACCAGGCTTAGAGATATCAGACGTCAACTGCGAAATAAACTGAGAATTTTAATTTTTTTTAATAAAAAATAAACTGCGTAAACTGAGAAGCACGAAGTGCAACTTAGGGGATATCTGGACACAAAAGAAAAATATAATCATTTTAAGTTTGTCGTTATGAATATAAGTAAGGTTCTAGTGCTAAAATTTTGCATATCTTTTTCATAGCTTTTTTGTGATCAATGCATAACAATATGTAAACATTATAGTGTTTAAAATCGATTTAGATGCGTTAAACGGTATTATTTAAAAATATATATTTTAAATATTTATATTCTGTAGTAAATTTAAAAGAACCAATCAATTATTTCTAAATTTTTCCATTTTAAGTATTTTACTATTATTGTGATTTTATTTGTATAGTTTTGCATATTTTTATACTGCGATGATTTTGAACCGTTTAATGGGATTAACAAGTCTCTATTTCATTGAGTCTGAATTTCTCCATTTTTATGTATTTTACTATTATTATGATTTTATTTGAATAGTTTTGAATATTTTATACCGTGATGATTTTGAACCGTTAAATTGGATTACCAAGGTTCTATTTAATTGAGTCTTATCAAATCATATATATGTAACCTTTTCCAAATAGTTTAGTTTAAATAATTTTAATACAATTATTTTTACCTAGGACTTGTGTTAAAATGTATAAGGCAAACTAAAAGGTTCTAAACTTATAAGCACTACACTTCTTGAATTGACGCCAGCAACGGCTGTGTTTGGATATTTAAAAAATTCTTAATCTGAACTGAACAATAATTTCTAAGTATCTCAAAAACAATAATAGATAACATTGTCAGTCTCGTGAGTATTATTTTTGACATCTTCAGACTTTAGCTTACAGTATATGCAGGCTGTGGACATAGTTCATAATATGAATTGGAATTTTCTTTTTGAAGCTAGTGTAGGACTCTGATTATCGACATATTATTAAAGGGACTCTGACAGCAACCTTGATTCGCGTACTGTTTTATTTTTGCCCTTGATAAATAGTTATTGCAGTAACTTATATTTGTAAAGCATAAGTTGTTGAGTATTAATTTGCTTATTTCACAAAAGTATACGATGGATCGGGAATGTGGTTTTCCGCTGGTGTTGGCCTAGTTATAATGTAATGAACTTTGACAAATATTTGCTCCTCAGTATGTTATATATGTTTTAATGACTAAATCTTACATCATAGGTTCAGTTGATTTTTTCGAGAGGCCGCTGTTTATATAATATATATGGCCATAATATGTGGTATCCTGACTGTAAATCGGGAAAATGCGTAAATTACATATTTATTATATTGCAGCCTTGTCAAGTAAAGAATAACATCTTAGTATAATTTCTTTCAATGTTTTTTATCACTGCTTTCAACGAGTGTTCTTTACATATTATTGTGTATTTTAGACTAAATAGCTCCACTGTGTTTTTACTATTATTGATTTATCAAACAGAAAGCTTGCTGCACTGTGATAATTGGCGTTATCACAAGTACTGTATACGAATTAGAAGTGATTATATGTATAAAAGTGATTTGATGAAAAAACCTCACTTTTTTGGTCATATTTGGAACACATATTTCATTTGTGTATATTGAGTAATGCTGCAATTATACATTATAAATTTGAAAGATTTATTATCTAGAGAAACGGAATATGAATGAAGGATAATAAATAAGTGTATTAACTTAACACAAAATATGCCATTAATTTTAAAGCGCATCTTACGTTTATAATGTTTTTGATTTTCAACATTAATGACACTTCATGTTAAATTACATTTATTGATATAAATGAAATGATAATAATTGTTTTTTGGTAATAAAACTAAACGTGTTATATTTCATAGGCCTATGTATACGAATCACACCGGCTATATCTTACTTCTCTATGGGGTTAGGGTCTCAACACATCTACATCTTGTTCTTCATTCTCTCTCTCTCTCGCTCATTGCAGTGCTGCCTGATCACCTGCTTCATCTTGACCGGGTGTTGCTGCTGTCTGTGCTGCTGTTGTTGCTTCAACTTCTGCTGCGGAAAGTGCGCCCCCAAGGATGACGAAGAGGGTCCCAACTTTGAATTCCCGGTATGTTGTGGTTCACAGTATTCCTGTAAAACTATTACCGGTTTTGTTTGTAAACATTTCAGTTGTGTTGTATTTGGTAATACATATTATATAGGTATACCTTATACCTATTCGTGAAGTCTGTGACATTTAGTTCACTACCTGACCAGTAATCATCCGTGCATTGAAAGTTTTTGGTATTCTGTTTTAAAATGCCCGCATGGTGAAGATATATAGTTTTCTTATGTTCATGATCAGTTGTATGCAATACTACTTTAATCACTGTAATCACCTAACAGCTATTAATCAATACGAATTGGTGTAGTTCTTTGGAAGAAGGCGATTTCTGTGCCTAGTTTGTGGAATGCTGAGAGGCACTCTTCTATTTAAATATATTATGTTACCATGTTTTAATGATGCACAAATCATGCTAAAGTAAAATCTAAATTTTTTGTGTCGATGGACAAATGTTCGTTGTATGTTTATGTCAACTCAAACTCCAGTTATTCTATTACTTCCAATGATAAACCATGGATTACTACAATTTACAAGTTTCTAATTCAATATTTGCCAATATTACAAGATTAAATTGAAAAGACTAAGCTACTCTATGCTAAGAATTCAATTAATAACTAACACTTGGAGTTCTTCTTGATTTCAACAACAACAACAACCTCTTTTTGCATTATTTAAAATAAAAGGAAAGCTCTTCAAACTTTTCTCTCTTCATTATTTTTATCATAATTATAATTTTTTATTATTTTTGTTTCATCATTGTCGTACCAGGGCTTTTCAACAAAATTTTCAGGGCCTGAAAATATAGTCGGAAATATCATTTGATAAAGTGGGAAAGTCAAAAAAAGTTGGGAGTAAGTGACATAACCTACAATACGTAATACATAAACTGAACAGTTGTTTCAGGAGCACATTTATGTATTATGTATATAGAATACATTTAACCATAGCCCTATCTATAAAAAGCGTAGCGGTTATATATTCTGAAAGAATCATCTGCTATGTTTTAATAAGCCTAAATTTGCATAAGTTTCATAAGAAAGTTTGCACTTGAAGAAAACTGTATAATAGTACTCAAAACAAACTGAAAAAACAGCGCCACTAAAGTGTGAGTTGGAGGGGAAGCCTCGCTTATCACACTTCAACCAATCAATTCTGCTCCCCAGACTGTTAATACTATAACTATGCAGTGTATTGATTGCGTTATTCCAGCCTGGCAGACTGATCCGAGGCTGTTACTGCAATCGATGAGTTAGTTGTCTTTTTCACTGCGCGGAATCAACTGGTGTGAACCAGTGCGGTGGTAACTCTGATCTCAACACGCTCTTTGTCTTCTTCTCTTCTGCCCCGCGTATTTGTTCATTGCGTCAAACTGTGGTTACTCATTTTCTGCCGTTAATGGTGCATTTTGACTGTATCTTGAATTGTATTGTTAGAGGATGTTTATTATAGTAATAGTCGTTGTGCATGTATTCAACTGAACACATACATTACATTTGTATATCACCATTTTAATTTTATTTATTATAAATATATGATATACTAATATGGATTGAATTCTTACAATAGGTTCATCTGAAGAATAGATGTCCCTATAGTATTAATGTAGTTTACTATCAAACTAATTGTTAGGTTTATTATGAGTTCGTGTTTAGGTTATCTCTGACACTGAGTGCGATAACTTAGTTTACGCCGAACATACTATGAACAAATCATCTAAGTATATCAGTGACATATCATAGACATAACCAGTGATGAATAATCGATTGAGAATAGCGCAATTAGTGAGAGGGCGTAATTGGTTTTATTTCAGCAAAAGAACACATTTTTATTTCCCCCATTTAAACTATTCAAAACAGACACATGGCTCTTCATAGGGAGGGCTTGTGCTGCATGCACCCCATCTATTTACTGTGCTAAATAAATTTGTTCTTTAAATATGCTGTGTATTTTTGAAAATGGTACTGTTTATGTGAATCAATTTAATAACAATTCAAATCGTGCATTAACTGCAGTTAAAATATTTGGTTAAAATAAATATAATTGATATACCACTGTCTACAAATTATTTAATAAAAAAATTATCTAAATGTTTAAATGTATACTTAAAACACAAAACAGTTTACAGTATATTGTAACTTCTGATATCTGCGGCTGTCTCGCTAACAGTCGTATGTTGATTTTTCAAAAACTAATTTACAAAGCATTGCCATGGTTTAAAATGAACGGTCTAAACTAGTATAAGGTATAAACGATCGCTAAACGTTTTTGGATAATATTTGTTCTTGGATCATATAGACCTACGATATTTCGCGAATGAGTAGATTGTTTATTTTAAAATATTTTTGAAAATATTATGAAAAATCAACATACTACGATTCACCAAATGGCCGTTGATTTTTGACATAAAAAATATTTTTTATGCAGATAAACATTTTACAAAATCTATTACTTACTTCCATCACATATTTTTTCCTACAATATTTATATGTCAAATTATATTTGTATACATGAGAAACACAAATCGTGTACATATTATAAAAGCAGATAAATATATATATGTATAAAATCTCAAGACGATGGAATTTTTATTCTTTTTTTATTGTTTTTTTAAAGTCTATTTAATCAATTTTATTTGAATGTTGTAGAATGGATATAAGCCATTTAAGGTATTGTACATAATTTGTCCTATATATGTTTCACACTATACTTGTATGGTATACATTGCCTGTAATTCCCATATGTAGAACACCTATCCTAACATATATCAATCTTGGAAAACAATGAGGCACATTATTTTCAGACAGACTAGAAAATTAAATATTTTTCAAATTTATTAGTACAAGTCTTTTCTTGTCAAATAATATGTTTTACATAAATATTTGTGACTTGTATAAAACTTGTTTAGTTAATATATAGTAATATATTAAATTAATATATATATATTATATTTTCTTTCAACCTCCATTTTGCGTAACCCTAAGTGTGGACTATTATATCTGTTAATCATTTTTTAACTTTACTATAAAGAAATAATGAATGAATAATTTTTTTAATACATTTACGACAATAGCGATCATATATATCTAAATGTATATTTACGCAATTCTTAAAATTGTATAATCTATTTATTGTTTTACATATATGCAAAGATCTAGTATAATGTTTAAAACGGTATGATCTCATTTAATTACGAAAACAATCATGCATATACTGATATATTGCAACGACAATTTTAACACCCCATTTAATGCTTAGATTTATACGATCTGTTTATTATATTATTTTGATAAAAATGAATTTCATAATTTTAATAAGAGGAACAATGAAGGTATGCTACTGTAACTTTATATATACCGAAAGTGTTCATGCTATACTTAAAATGGTTTACTTCAACTTAGGGACAGTGACTATTTTTATTTTTACTGTTCAATGATGTCAAAGCATTGATTAAAATTAAGGTTAAGCTGTTCTCACGCATTGTTTATGTAGGACTACTTGTTTAAAATATTATTGTAATACATGCAATAAATACGTTATTAACGTTTCAGTAAGTTTTTATTTTATAAAAACCATAAAAACTTTTAACGTTTTTAAAAACAATTTATTCGGCGGTAAGATGTGTACCTACCCTGCCAACACACACATCTCAACTCGTCCAGACAAAGTTTAGTAGATATGTGATTTATTTATATTGTTTTTTTGATTGTTTGCTTCGAATTGCGTGCTAGTATTTGGTACAGTTATCTTTTTAATTTCTTCTAACAATGAATGCACAAAAACAGTTTTTTTCTCCTGTAATTCTACTTTTAATCATTACATCGCTGCCTACGTGTAGGATAGTCATATAATGAATTAATGTAATGAATATAGGTAATCTAACATGTTTGGTTTTTAGAAATATTTGGTACATTTAAAAATAATATACATTATATTAAAGTATATTTACATTAAAAGTAAAAATAACTAAATGAACCAATTCGACTCTCTTGAAATTTATTCAGAGGCCTATATGAAGTATAAAAAAGTGAAGATTTGTAATAGGTGTGGAGGCCTGGATGATGAGATGGTTTGTGACAGTTTCAAACTGTCATACTATTAAAACCACACAAATGGACCCTATATTGTGATTTCTTTATGAAAGAGAATTTCGAATCTTAAATATAATAAATAGTACGTTACTGGAACACTAAGACATAATAATATGATACATTACCCGATAATTTCTAAAAGTATCTGAGAAAATGTGGTCTTTCGTTGGTCTAGGGTCTTGAATCTTGCATGTCAATTACAAACATTGATGTTGCAGATTTTTCTCTACTAATTCCCTCTGAGTTGTGTGGTATTGGTGCATGCAAAGGAGAAGGGACTATTACTGTATTTTAATAGTTTTTTACTTTTTCGATAAAGTATAATTTATTCTTTTAGTGCATTCGTATTATTTATCTTTAGCAAGATCCCCAATTAATTGTCTGATTCTATTTCTATTTATACAGTATATTGATATACTTTTATTAATTTGTATAAAGATTTGTTGACTTTTACTATTTGGGTAAAATATATACATGACAGGACTATATACATATCTATATGCCCCACAAGCAGGGTTTCTACAGTTTCTGGGTGTCGAACTGTGCTTCAGGATATTTTGTTACGTATAATTCTTTTTCACATTTATATTTTATATAATATCTTTTTAAAATATCCAAAGTTTGTTGGGTTTTTTCCTGTACCTTTTCTCTAACTTCGCTTATGCTTTGGCAGTTGATGTTGCTCGGTAATTTTGTTTAGTAAAATTATTAATATAAAGTTATATATTGTAATTATAATATATTATAATTGTAAAGTTAGAAATCATATGGATCTCCTAATTTTATATTTAATTTTTTATGACTATATATCATATGTAAAACCTTAACTTTAAAATATAAAATTAAGGCTTAGAAGTCAACGTGGTATATTTCTAGCATGTCTATAATGTGTGATTTATTTTATTTTAAAAATAAACTTTTACGGAAAATTTGTGAACGTATTGTATATAATGAAGTGTGGCTGTCGAATGAAATGTGAACATTTCTCAAAATACATATAAATTGGACACCGTCAGGCAGGTCAAACTATACCTTGATTTTAGAAACTGCTGTTGCTTTCTTCTCCCTGTTGTCACATGTAGCGTGCATATCACTACAGAGAGATATTACGTAAATAAAGAAAAGGTTATTGAAAATCTCATTGGAAAATTACTGGTAGTACCATAAGTATATAAAACATTATCTTGAAAATTATAAGAAAAATGAAAATATTTTAAATGAATTAATAAATGAAAATAAATAAATAAATGAAAAATTTATAACTTGCAAGAGTTGCCCTTTCAATCTGGGAGAAATATAAAGGGAAAATTCTTAAGTTGGACTATGTTTTCTCGTTTAATTTGGAAACACAATTTTGAATTTTATTTTATATGTCTAGTAATGCCTGAAATATAAAAATTAAAATGGTAAATTACTTTCATTGCCCTTCACAGTCTGGAAAAACCTTGATTTATAATTATTGGTAAAGTTATTTGAGAAATCTAAAAAACTGCTGAAAATGTGTCTTAATAAAAAAAATTTGAACCCACTAGTGGAAATTAACATATTTGAAGATGTATATTGTGGATTAGTCAATTTATGCCACTTCAAATTGCATCAGCGCATATTATGTTATTCATTTAATGTCAATGTTTGGGAAAAGCAGAACGCGATATTATTTCCTGATTGACTGATTCTGAAAATCATTGAAAAGTAGAAGCATGTAGAATCAACAATTTTGACCCTAATTGTATTCTAATACAAATAAATTATTGCAAAGGTTTTCAGAGCAATGAAATTCCTAAACACCCCTACTGTATTAGATATCATCTGCCAATTTAAAAATGAAATCAATATTGTGAGTTAGTTTCACTCCTACTCAGACCATTACCGTACATTCCCACTTTTTACGTTGTTACCCGGCCAGATCATGTACTGGGTGGCACACTAAGTGAATAGGCTGACTCTCCACTGTATTTTGATAAATGCAATGTCACAGAACGAATTATATCGATCAAGTTATTCCAGATCAAACAACTTCATTGACTTTAGTAATGTACGATCCACTTTTGTGTACACATAGCTGTCGTATATGGTCGGTCGTATGGGTGTTTATTGTCTGGCATTATTTTCAGCTCTTTATTTTATTTTTTTGTTGTGCAACAGGAAAATCATTAATAGGCCTTATACCAACCAAATATCGCTAGATAGACGTTTTTCTGACAAATTTCTATACATTAGGTTGAATACTGGTTATCTAAACATTTCATGAAAAATGTGGCTCGTGTAATGTGGTGGTTGATCTAAATGCTTACTTTTTAAGATATACTGTTAAATGCTATAATACTTGATTGTTAACTCTTTATATAAAATAATGAATTTATTAAATACATAAGTTAATGCGCTAAACTATTAATAATATTATGTTTTTGCAATTTTACATACACATATTTCGACCTTCGAACAGTCTGTTAAGCCAATCTTTGTATGGAAACAACAATTTTATTTATTTATAATATTGTTACGATCTTATATCTAATCTATCCATAGTATATCTCTTAATATATTATAGTATTCAATAATGTTTATTGGGATAAGTGTAGGTTGGTTTTTACTGTACCCCTCAGTTGAAATCATTAGGTCAGTTCAAACGTCAGTTAAGACGTTTAACTACAGCTATGTGGAGCGTCGATGATACTGGTCACTCATCACAGAAATCATTGTTGTAGTTGAACCATTTCTAACTGAAAGTTGACTGCGTTTGACTTCGCTTGAGCGCGCTCACATAAAATATACTAATTTAATGAAAAAGTGAAATATTTTCAGTTTCACATTAAATGATTTTTTTTCATTTCTCTATTTTTAAAACAAATTTAGCGGCTTCGAATGCTTTGTAAAAAAAGCAGAATTTTGTTTTGAAATTTAAAATTAGGGCTATCCTACTTCACATTTTAATTTATTAACTATTAAAATCAATTTAGTATTTTACATTTATGACATTAGTATGTTTTTTTTAAATTTAAGTTGCCATTTTATCGACAAGCTTAGACGACTCTATTTAGAAACTTAGTTACAAGTGTGGTTAGAGTGCAGTAGTAAATAACATTAGTTGACTTAGCTATCCATTCTCCATATGTAATCCGCTCTTTAATAGATTATTGTGCTCTTATACTTATATGTTTAACACTTTCTAAATTACACATGTAAAATCCTACATTTGTTAAGCTAGACTCTTAATTATTTGTATCTGTATTATTATATTTAGTTTCTAATAACAATTGTTCAATACCCTTGTCTTATAAAAAATTCTCTCAACCTTTAATTCTAATAAAAAATAAAAACTTTTGAATTAAATATTTAAAAAAATCACAAGCATTAAAATAGGCTACACATCACTTCTTTTTAAAATTCCTGTAATTTTTTGCGAGTTTGTTTTATCTAAAGTAATATTTAAAAGCTAATATGTTCTTACATATGTTAAGTTATTCCAATTTATCTCTAGATAATAATTTTAAAAAGCTATTGGCAGGCATAACTAAATTCAAATTATTTTTATCTTAAAGTTCTATTTCGTACATTACAAACTAACATTTTGCCATACGATTACATATATGCATTATAAATAACATTTCTAAAGAGTGTAATAAGGGAATTAAAATAATTTCCATCCATTATTCATAGCCTATCACAACAAATTATTTACATGAAAAATCGGATGACAGAAATAAGATAAAATATTGTTCATACAGAGAAAACGTATGCTCTTCAGCATTTATATAATTAGTATATCGTTTATGCAAAACTGCGGCTGCCACAACCATATTTCCCGCGAAATCGGTTCCTTTCTTAGCGGGTAATCTTTTTTCCTTGCTCATAGTAGATCTCCAAATAGTTTCATTCGCACCAACTGCATTTTCGACTAGGACTCTAAATCCTTCGAGCTTCACGGTTGAAATTGTGCTAATCAGGCGTATGAGGATTGCGAAAAATAGTTAAACAGTTCGGCTGAAAACCAACATATGCGCTTTCACCGAGGCAAAACGAGGGCTCCGTTCATTGCATTTCGATCATGTGCTCTACCAACGATGCCAATTACTAAATGTCTTACTTTTCCTTCTAAGTCCACAACGTATTGTATATTCAAGAATTTATACATTTTCCAGGTCTTCCGTAGTAATACGCATCACCAACATGATCCAGTCTTTGAATATGTAAGATGAACCGATCTATATGAGGCATACGACATGGCGACCTTCCAGCATTCGAAATGGCGTAGTTAGAAGCTGTTGATTATTTGGAAGAAAGATATAATCCCGAGCAATAGATACTAAAAAGTCGGCAACTTTATGAGTAGGACTAAATGCTGTAGATCTCGCAATTCCTTGTGAACCCGTTTGATGATAATAACTACCTCCTAAAATAAGATATAAACAATTTTAAAAAGTACCAAAGATATTATCAAAGTTAATCAAGTACCCAAGTGATTATATTTAACATGTAATGTTATTCTATAATCATTTACGCGGTACAAGTTAAACGTTATGTAAGCTTTTAATAGATAATTACATTGCAGGACACTCAATTATTTTCTCCGCTCTATAACAAAGCTTTCATACTTTAAGCTGTATACAATGCCGTCTTCCATGATATTCTTCAACTAATATGTGCAGGTCTACGTCGGATAACCTGTATGCAACATTAATTATATCTTTTAAAGAGATAGCATTTACTATTATCTTTACAGCACGCGCAGTTCATCCGCAAATAAACATATTTGGCGCTATAATAATATGTCCTTAATAATTCAACCACAAACTACTTATGAAAATAAGTCACTAGTGTGTGCCACTATAGGTTGTGTATATAGCATATCCACGATATAATCAATACGAAGCTCAATCTAAATATATAGATAATTATTGTCTAGTTCTGCATTTAATTAGTAATGCTGTAGTTAAACCAAATGTAAGCGCAGTCAAACCGGTTTGACTTTTAGTTACTTCAATGCCCATCACTAATTTTCCGCGTGGCACCTATGTATGTCTAAACCGTGTAGATAATTGAGTTCACACTTTCAGTTCGATTAGAAAAGTAGGTCATCTTCCGTAATATGATTGGGAGAATGACGAAATTAGTAGTTAGCTGTATTTTTCAATTCAACTAAAACTAACTAAATGAACTGAACTAAAACGAGATTGTCAACTGACCTGTTGTTTGTTTCTTAATGTCTAATTATTCATAATATACATGTATATGTATGATCGAAGTTTCTATTAACTTATCCTGATTATGAACTAAATTAATTTGAGTTTAAATAGTCCTTTGACCGGTAGAATATTGTAGACAGAATATAATACACTCAACTGTGTAGTACCTCCTTATCTCTTGACTATATTACTCGGTGCCAATCTTAACTGATAATTATGTTGTATAGTTGTACTCTGCATACTGTAAGCGGATAAATGATTTCCTATTCATATCGTTAATCATATGATATTGTTAACACAGCAAAGAGCGCGTATAAAATAAAGTTGGTAATGATTTTTTAACTGTTTAGAACATTACTTATATTTACGAAGAAAGTTTAATAGAGTTATACATGAAAATAATTTTAAATAAGCAATTGTAATCGAAAAGCTTTCAATGTATTTTAAACATAATATTTGGGTTAGAGTAATTTCCAAATTCCTAGAGCATTTTATGTGTGTGTATATAATGTATACATAGGAAGAGAGCGCTCTATATCAATATTACTTTAAATGTTTACTTCAAGTATTTTTTATTCATAAAAATAATTTTGATGAATCCGACCTGTTTTAAGCTATGTTGTTCCATTGAATTACGTATTATAAGCTACAACGTTACGTAGTTGAATTTTATACTCTAGTTTTTCTCTACAGTCTAGTGTTTTTTCTTATGTTTATATGTAAACTAAAACGTTTTCATTTAATATTGTTACATTATTAAGTTACAGCAACAAATTCTACACATTTTAGTGACAAAATGTTTTAATAATATTTACAAATGTGGCTATAAGCTATTTTTAAATAATAGTACGTTCCTATTTATAATTAGGAAAAATTAATAAAGATTAATATATAAAAAATATGCTACTATTTATATCTGTAAAAAAGCGAGTACTGTTCAATTACCAAACCTGTAAGCAAATAGCGATTAATCTCATTTGACATCCTTTTTGTGATGAAGCGCAATCGTATATACTGTCCATCTTTTACTGTTCTGTTTGTCAAGTTTTCAGAAGTTCAATGTTTAAAGTTTATGGTGCTTTTAGTGCGAGATAAAAATTTTTTTAATTGTTCTCATTTGTACTAGAAATATTTTAGCCAAATAGATTTAATATTCCAATAGTTCGTTTGGCTGACGTCGTAACCAGATTTTTTGCGAGGATATCATGGATCCTATAGGAAGGTAGCGATCCCATGAGTAGGCACAGGATATACTGAAGGGATGTTTTGTATATTTTTCAAATAGGGGATTTTGTATATTTTTTAGATTCACAGGGAGCATACAATTTTTTGAGAGGGAAGTGCTCCCGCCTGTCTATGGTCTTGATCTCAATCCATGAAGTGCTTATTACTTCTTTGACCCAATCCCACGAAAAATTGTGAATTCATAATATTAATGCGTTGTAATTGTTATATTTTTATCTTTTCTGCTGTTGTTGTTATTCACTACTTTGAAGTAGTAATTGATGTTTTATTGCTTCTTCCCTATTTATTGCCTATTGCAGGAAGCGGAGAGTGGCGACGAAACGGATGCACCAATCGTAACACAACCCGGTGCTGGCAACAACTTCATTGTAACAGAAAACACAACCCTCAAGGGCTCCTCCACCGGGGCCAGCTATACTCAATGATGTATGGAACTTGACTGGACTTGACTGTGTCATATAATATGCGTGTTGTTCCCTTTTCGAAAGCTTCAAGTTAGCTGCAAGAGCTATAATAACCGTTAATCTGCCGTATGGTGCGACAGATTACCTAATTATATGTTTATTCTGTTCACGAAAGTAACACAATATACTGCAGCTCTTGTGAAACAGTTTACAACTCATAAAGTGAATCACGTAAGGTACTGCTTAATTTACACATATTATACAAGTTATCTAAGCTTAACTTCGACCATCAATTTTGGATTAAAGAAATTATGGGTAAGAAATTTTAATTTAAGTTTATTTTAATCAGGTAATATTCTGATGACATGCTGTATACCTCCGAATATTTACAGTCATCTTCCACAACCTTGGGGCTATTTAATATTTATGTGTAGACTAGCCTCAGATAATAATATTTGTTTGTCTATCTATACCCTGTTGTTGTATACCGCTCGAAAAACACATCATTGTTACAAAACAATGTTGAATACTTTCATGTGTTCAGCCTTTCAGACCAATTTATATATAATACTAAAATTATAATCGGAATGGTCATTTTTATTTTTTTTAAATTATTTTACGATAATGTCACACATCCTAATTATGTTGTTCCCTCAGCAGTACTGGAATATCAGATAGTTAAAATTTCAATTTAACAGGGAGTGGGCCTTTTGTAAAACTCTTGAATGTTTTGATTGGCATGTCATTATTTGATATCTGTTCAGTTTTACTATCTCAGTCGAAATAAAAGGTTTCCTGGCTTGCTACATTTTTTATTCATGTCACGCGGCGTCAATATATACAAAGGACCGAAGATATCTATTCTGTTCCCAAATATTACAAGTGGTATGGAACAACATCTCTATTTTTGTACGGTTGAATTGTATCCCTTCTGTTTAGTTAGAATCAATCATGTATTACTGGGTTATCACCAATTATAAATTTGTTATGCCAACTGAATAAGGTTGGAATTTTGGTAGTGCCATGTCATAATTATGAGTGTTTTTACTTTTTGTTCTCACATTTACCTGGAATTTATTCTGTTACTACCATTTTTAAATGGTACGTAACAAATTTTGTAAGTTGTATATTTTTTCCATATTGACTCAATTTGGTGTGTCGGTTGTCAGCAGTGGACTGATTAAAAAATAGTAAAAATTACAGATCTCATAATTTAATTTTTGAGTTTATTCCTTATTCAATATTGAGACACTGTTTTCTTTAAACAACTTAATGTTTTGGTCAGTTAGGTCAGACAATATCGGTTACAGCTCCTGTCTTATCGTTGTTTTTTGTGTTTAATTAAAGAGTAATAATCGTGTCTGTGCCTGTGTCAATTATCGTCTTTACTGGTGATAATGCACACAATCAACTTTATGTGCGCCCATTCTTGCTTAGAAGTGTTGGATGTATTGTAAACGGATTTTTATTGTACTATTAGTTGAAATAATATGCAATACTATATGCATTGTGTACCTGAATATTCAAATTATTTTGCTTATACCGACGTTTTGTTTAGTGGCTCATGTTTTGTGTTTCTGAGTTTTCGGTTAGTATCCCATTTTATTCATTAACGCGTCAACTTTATATGTGTTTCAATATTAGTCTTCAATGGAATTGATACGTTTAAAAAGCATAACTATATTACTCTATAAATTGAAATGGTTATTCTGTTAACTCGAATAATACATAAATATGACCCATACCAAGTTCGGATTCGGCTGTACTATAATTAGTATTTGGTTACATATTAAATTCACTGTTAATTCCATCCAAATTGGGTACGTTTTTCTTCTTTTATTCAATAAATGTAACGATTAATTATTTTTTCATAAATCTTAATCTAATGTAATGTTATATTATATAATTATATTATACAGTGTTTGTAATATAATTAGTTCCGTAAGTATCTATATTCTTAGACTACTTTCATTTATAATTTTCAATTATATAAATTGACTACTTATCAAATAGGATATATACATATTTGTTCACAACAATTTACGCTAATTATAGTTATTTGGCAGGACACATTCCTAACTTATTTGTACCACCATTATAATATATATATATTGTATAATCTTTTCTTATTTATAAATTAGGCATCGGTATTTACACCAATTTATTATAGTTTTATTAATTTATTCAGTGTTATTATGGCAATTTTTGTAAATTATAAACAGAAATTGTTGTTTGATATGTTTAATTTCTTCAACTTTTACTTGGTACTTTTTTTTCTTGTAGGTGTCTTCTGTTTTAATAAATGGCCTTATTAAAATAATAACTGTTTTTAATTATTTTTTTCTCAAATGGTATTTAAAGTTATTTAGAAATTTCTAAATAAAAAAAGTCTAGTTTCTACTGAAGCATACATAAAAGTACTGGTATTAAGACTAACTACAGTCTTTTTCTACAGTCACGTTTTTCCAGGGAAGTGAATCGCTACAGAATTATATATTTTGCTAAAAAAACAGAACAGCATACTTTTTTTAAAAAGATACAACCCTCATATTTTCAAACCTAATATTTTACTAGTTGCAAAACGGCGCTCTTTGTCAGAGAAATATAGAAGTTATAATAGAACATACGAAAATAGTAATTAAAAAGATATGATTCATTTTTAATAATTGTTTAATTATTATAACAGCTGTAGATATAACTGTTTATTAAAACAATCGACAGCGAAGAGGAGGGAGGATAGACATCGCACATTTTTTTAATATTCCTTATTTCAAAACATTGTTTGCTGATTATTCAGATTATTTAATACATTGCGGACACATCGAATTTTTTAACATTGAAAAATCGGTCACGTATTTTATTAGCATCGATGACGTTATCATTTATTCACAGAATAATTTCATCGTTTTTAGATAAACATATTCTTTTGACGATAATACAGAATGACATACATTTCATCTTTAAAATAGTTTGTTACATATAATCCACACATATAATGTTTAACATTTGACAAAACAAGTTTTATTGCCAAATTGTGTTCAGTTTTCTTTGAAAAAATATACACTGATATCAATACACATCATATCAATTAATCCTTACCAACATACTTTCATACTGTTTAAATATGCTTTATATGTGATTTCAGTAATGTAATTTTGAACAAAAAATACCGAATAGTTAGTAAGATAATTGTATTTAGTCTAAAATATTACTTTTTGAACAACTGTACGTCGTACAATTCATAAATCATTAAAATAAATTCGAATAATGTTACATGACCATTTTTAAAGTTAATTTCTAGGGTAATTTGATGGTTATATATACGTAATAATATAGATTTTGAATTCCCTAAAAAAATATTTGAAAACACAAAACATCTTTTAACCTTTCGTACGTGGAAATACTTTGTAGGGTTTAATTGCTACGTGGAGGGGGTATTTTACCCCCCCTAGAAAACCAAACTTCCTATCATCCGATTAAGTTGAAATTTGGTATACAGATACCTCCTAAAGACTTGTCGAGCGATTTTTCATTTATCAATTAATCGATTGGTATCATTTTTATGACCTGATTACGTCATAAACTCCAGTTTGG
Source organism: Coelogynopora nodosa (assembly GCA_034780555.1). Classification (NCBI taxonomy): domain Eukaryota; kingdom Metazoa; phylum Platyhelminthes; order Proseriata; family Coelogynoporidae; genus Coelogynopora; species Coelogynopora nodosa. Next base: position 170 of record JAUZND010041733.1, on the reverse strand, counting down.
AAAACTATAGGAAAATAACCATATACAATGTATAATATGCTATATATTGACCAATAAATGCTATGACTTTTGTTCAATACAACCAATTGACTAGATTCTTTTTGCATCTGATTCCAGATCACAAGATCTATATTTGTTGATATATTTTTATAATTATACTACTTATACAA
>JAUZND010041722.1:0-20864 GCA_034780555.1 Coelogynopora nodosa | reverse complement strand
ATATTTTATGATTTAAATATTATTATATCATAGCAAGACATAATTATGAATTGAAATAGTTTTATAATAACCTATGGATTATTATTTAAATGTAATTCATTTCCGTATTAAAAATATATTGACACTAATAACATTTGTTACAATAATTTGCGGATGTTACAATCTTGATATTAACAAATCATTCAAAATGTGTAAAAATAGTACGAAAAATGTAACATATTTAATATTTTTATTTTTTTAAAGATTTTTTAACAACATTTAACGAAATAAATATGTTATTTTAGTGAAAGTTGTCCCATTTTACAGTTTGGAATACATCCCTATATGGCAATCAATTGATTTTAAACTATTAAGACACCTTTTTAAAATTGTGATTATATTTTAAAATGAAATTTAGACAAAAAATGTTATACTACAATATTATATAGGGCAAAATGATAAGTTTGTAAAGGGGCAAGTTATCTACACATCTAACACACGACACGTCAATATAGAATATTTATAGTTTTTAGCTATAAACAAAACAAAAAAATTGCGAAAAGCGAATTTCAGGCAATCAGATATTGCAGATACAATATATAAGAAATCTATAGAGAATATATTTTTTTCAAATACCAATATGAATACACATAATTAGATATTATGGCAAAAATATATAAAATGAAATATTTCATAATAATCATAATGTGACACTTGTTTGGATATTTCCATTTTTCAAAGATTTTGGCGGATTATTTTTAGAAATATAGATGTAAGCAGAAGAAACAAATGTTTTGAAAACATTTATAAAATGAAGTAATTTCTGAAGAATTTGTCATATCACTGCAACAAGATCATTGCCATAAAATTAATGGATTTAAACGGTAATTATTTATACATTTATTTTATGATTACATTTACATTTTTTGTAACTTTAAAATAAGACGTTATGCATAAAAAAACATTTCAGATAAAAAAAACTATTTTTCGGACAGCTTATCATTACAAATATATTTTACCTGCTTCAATAATATAATCTAAAATAGACAAAATGTTCATGTTAAGTTTAGGAAATTATTTAGAAATTGTCATTATCCATCATAGAAATATATCAATGTTCAATTTTACTTACCGCTTAGGTAATTTCTCGGCATATTATCCTGTGCATATGTTAAAATTATACATGAAAAGTGATAAAACCAAAACTAGATCATATTAGTTTACGGATACTAATAATTACGTAATATAATAAGTATAGCTACTATAAATTGTCGGAGATTATTTTGTATAATATATTTTAATCATTGAGATCGAATCAATGAATGAATCATTATTTTAAAAAATCAATGAAGAAAACAATTCCAATGTCTATGATTTCGGTTAAATTATTTCATATTGATATCAATATTATACGATACAAGTGTAAGGATTTAAAGGGTTAACCTTCAAAGAATTTTGAAGATTGAAAGTGTCCCGCCTGTTCATCATAATATGGTAGATCTAATCATCTTATCATACGCATTCGTAAATCTTGTTATTCTTCATATCGTTCGATTTGGACAAAAAAACATTAATATTTAATTTAATATATCAAATTTCAAAAGTAATACTGGATTAACTTTAAATAGACTCATTAGTATTAATCTGTTAAGTAATAATTAGCTCTATCATTCACTGCACCACCATGGCAATTTATTTAAGTCTGGCCATTGTACACTTTACGAGACTTTACAAGATAAGTGGATAACATTTAACCATCTAATGTTTCATATTGTGTGAGTAGTTTGAAGCTTCATAATATTATTAAAATAAAAATGGTTTCGATAATAATTTCATTATTATAATTTAATGCATTTTTGACTATATGTCATACATTTTAAAAGAATATTAATATACTTTAAAAAAATTACATAATATTAAATTTCTTAATACTGTAAATCCCCGTATATAAGCCGTTACAATGTATAAACCGCACACAAATTTTTGTGGCTTAAAGTGTACGTTACAGGCATACAGCGTGTATAAGCCGCACTTTAAAAGCAGCGTAGTTAATCATGTTAATCTCATGCTTTGTCTACCTACTCTATTAGGTATTTACCGTATAATTGTATTAAAGTATAAATAATATATGCACTAAACGGAATTGAATTTTAACATACAACCTATCTACTATATTGATTCGCATATGTCTATATTCTCTATGGTAACAATCTAAATATTTAAATTACCCGGCAAGATTCGCTAAAAGATAAGTGCCAGCCACAAATTTCAATATTTCAATTTCACAAATTTATATTGTGCCAGCCAATCAAGCCGACAAATTCAAAATATAGGATTGTAAAAATATAATCATTTATATTCTAAATTGTACAACAACCATTTTATACACTCACAAGGAAATATCCATAGATCTTTTGTACTTCTATAAATACTTTTAGTTGTATAGAAGCAATCGTCGACTATTACAGATTTGAAAAAATAAAAAAATTGAATAGCAGTTCAATAAAATGTATTTTCAAATTGTACAACAAAATACGTTTCCAGTCTTGATCTGATTTGGACTAAAATAAACCGATAAATACATTTGCAATAATAATTGTGTGATTGTATTGCAATATATACAGAAATAAATTATATAAAAATACAAAAGTTAATGAAAAGATAACATAAATTGTAAAAGATACCACAATAAAATAAAATTTAGAACTAGTCAGCTGATTAACTACATTGTGAGATAAAATATTTAACATACTTAACATTAACAATATAAATAATGGATACATAATTGATGTCGAATATATATTACAAATATATCCTTTTGAGGCGAACAACACAAGTAGGATATGTAATACATTAAGTATAGCATGATTTATTCAGATACTGCAGTTCGTTTATAAAATAGTAATAAAACCATCATAAAAAATGACTTACACAAAAATAGGTATCATACTAACATATTATTGAATTTAAAGCTATTATTAAAATAAAGGATACAATTTCTCACAAAATAAATAACTAAAAAAACATTAAATCAATATCAGGAAAAATAAATTAAACTCTGGGAATAAATGTAATCCGAAGTTGAATTTTCAGTTGGGGTAATCTAAAAATAAAAACAAAATAACAATAACAGACACCGAGGATAAAATATTTCTAAAACTAATAGAATTAAATGCAAGCGAAATATTTGTAGAATATTTGTTATCAAACTGACGCATAAGTATTACATAATAGCGGTAAAATGTTTGCAATATAGAATTTAGTAAGCGTCAAATAGTTTAGATCATAGAGCTTTATAAACCATGTTTTTAAGATGTATAGAAATGTAACGAATATTTTATATTATATATTATATTTTATTAAATATTATTAAAAATATTATATTATCTCTTGTTAAAACTATATATGTTTATATTTGCGTTTAAGATTATCCAGGTTATTTTGTGTCAATATATATGTATTCATATTCTATTAATTATTTATTTAAATAAAGTAATCAGCCGCACTAGTATCTGAATGCTAACAGAAGAGCCGAAAAGAGGTAAACTGTGACTTCAGAAAAGGGAGAGGCAGTTCAGCGACACTAGAATCTGGCTTCCCCACTGTGCAGAAGAAGGCAACGGCAAACCACTTCTGATTCTTGGTAGACCAAGAAAACAACCATGAACAGCGCTCAATAATTAAATAACACCGTAGTACCGGAAGGCGAGACACCCGGACTCGAAAGTACCCACAATGCTACTGGGGATGAGTCAAAGCCAACTCGTACGGGTGCATTAATGAAAGGACGGGTTTAAGCCGACTGGACGTTCCAACTTCGATCGTCCACAACCCAAAGTTTTAACCTTAACTGTATTAGCTACATTGGCACTTGGAATGTGAGAACTATGAATCTAGGTAAGCTCAAAATAGTGGAAGGAGAAATGACCTCGCAAATATTTAAATGTTGGGCATTGCTGAACTCAAATTGAAGGGGTGGGGCCATTTGACAACTGATAGCCACACCGTCTATTTTTCAGGTAACGAAAACAAGAAACAAAATAGAACAGCCATCATCTACAGTAAAGAAGTCGCCAAATCCTTGTTAAGTTACAATTCAATTATAGACATAATTCTCTCCATCAGACTCCAAGTTAAACCTCTAAATAGAACTATCATTCAAGTATACGCAACAACATCCACAGCTGAAGAAGATGAAAGAGACACCTTTTATGAACAACTCCAAACTCAATAAAAGACATCAAACTGCTGATTGGTGATTAGAATGCCAAAGTTGGTAACGAGAAAATAACCAAAATAACAGATCATCACGGGTTAGAACAACGCAATGAAGCGGGCGAACACCTAATCGAATTCTACGATGCAAACAACCTCACCATTACCAACACCCTATTTCGGCATCACAACCGCCAGAAATGCACATGGACCCCACCAGGTGGCCAGCATCGAAACAAAATTGATTACATCATCATTCAAACAAGGTGGAAAAGTGCTGTGGCAAATTACCACACCCTATACCAGGCTCAGACTACGGGACCGATATATCAACTTTCCAAAGCAAAAGTCACTATACGTCTAAAAATCAAGACACAACCTTAACCACTAAAATTCAATCTGCAAAACGTGCCCAGTGCATTCAGAAGAGAAATTACCAACAGGTTTTAACACTTTTAAAAATATTTTGGCCATATCATGCGCTCCAATTATGACGGGTATGTCCGAAGGCAGCGGAAGAAGAGACAGACAGCGACACCACTGGATGGATGAAATCTTGACAGATACGGGTATGAACATGCATGAGCATGATCAAGGAAATAGTACGAAATAGGAAAGACTGTCGAGCGATTTCATATTATGGAATGTCGCCATAATTCGCAAGCGAATTGCTGGTACAAGGTAACAAGGTAATAACAATTTTTCATATCGGGTGTTTCGCATATTGTTTTTTTTTGTAAATCTAGTATAATATTTACCATTACTAAAGAGCACGATATCAGTTCCTTAACCAATCAATATCCATAAGGAAGACCTATATCATTATATTAACGAATGGTGCAAGGTGCAACGTATTGAAGAATTTCCTAATAAATTTTCCAAACCTATGCAGGTCGCTAAACTCTTGACTGAAATTTGAATCTAAATCCGCCAATTTTTTTAATTTGTAGTGAGTATATATGTATAAAAAGGTTGGTGCAGAAGTTTCTTTACTCAAGCTATACTGCTATAGATAATATTTAAAGAAGTTACACCAGAATGATTTTTACAATAGATTTATTACGACGATATGTTAAATCAAGTGGTCTTATAAAGCTTCACAAAGTTGTGTATTATTCAACCGAAAACAGAATCTAACAATATATCTCAAGGTGCTTGTGATTAGGGGGCAATACGATCCAGTGGTGTGTTTGACACATACAGGGACTACTATAATATTAAAATAAAACTATAATATAACTTGAAGTATTCCCTAAACCCATATTTATTTAACGACAATGTGAATGGCTGAAAATTTCTCACAATGTCACAAGACTTTGTGCTGCCATATGACATATGAATACAAGATGGTGCTTTATTCACCTACGCAATACCGGTTCGCCAGTTTCTTCCAAAATACTTGAAGATTTAGATCCGATGAAAATGAACTGTGGAGTGACACCTCCAAGGTCTCTAGAAATCACACCGTGCAACTACTCAATGTGGGGGATCCTAAAGGAGTGTATATATCAACGGGAAACAAGCCACAAGGACACTTCCACTACTCCTCAGGGATTGAATCTAGGAAGAATAACAGCATCTCAACATCGAAATGAAATTATCAGACGATTTGCCACTGAGTGAGGAGCAACTGGTGTAAATAGTGTATCGAGAGTGAAGCTAAAGAATGCACATCGAAAAGAAGTTGTAGTTATTTTATTGATTGTTGCTATTGGTTTCAACATATTACAATTTAATTTAAAAATAAATATGTCTAATTCTGATGTAAATGTTTTAATTATGATTGCCTATTATAGCAGTATAGCTTAGGTAGATAGATTTATGCGCCATCCTGTATAATTTTCATTCCAACTGTGCATTGCTTTGATATGCCTTTACATAATTGACAAAATATCCCGAAGACAAATATATTCCAAATACCAAATATAATTATTTAATTTAATGAGGTAACATCATACTTTAAATCAAATATTTCACTGCGTATTGCTAACAAAATACTCTGTTTAGTTTAATGTTGTAAATTTTATCAAACGTTACCACATATAAGATTTGATTCCTTAACCCTTCGTACGTGGAGGGTCGGGGGTATGACACTTTTTTATTTCCAAGAAATTAAGTTTTTGATTGAACAATAAAACGTATAACCCTTATTTTTTACTCAGTGGCTAAAATACTTTTACCTAACTAAAAAAGATAACATATATAATTTTGAATATTTTTACATACCAGAAAAAATGGTGTTGTTATTGATCCATTTTATACTCCCCTAGGTTTTCATACTTGCCAATGATATTAGGAGCTGAAACTTAAAACACCGATAGAAAAAATAAGTTTATCCTAAATTATATCCTTTTAACTTGAATAATAAAATCATTTATTAAAATAAATAGCAATTTAAAATAATACTCAAAGGGCGTTCATACTATTTATAGTTTATTTGTATAAGTCGTATAATTATAAAAATATATCAACAAATATAGATCTTGTGATCTAGAATCAGATGCAAAAAGAATAAAGTCAATTGGTGGCATTGAAAAAAGTTATAGTATTTACTGGTCAATATTATAGCACATATGGTTATTTTCCTATAGTTTTCCTCACTGGAGTTTATGACGTAATTCACTGGAGTTTATGACGTAATAAGGTATTTTCCAGGGGAATAAACCCCTCCCCCCTCCACGTAGCAAACCCTAAAAAGTATTTCCACGTACGAAGGGTTAATAAATGGTTTTATGTTCAATTCTGCCCTTAAAAAATTGGTACACAACGTTCAAAATCTGTCTACCCGTTCCTACCTGAAATTCTAGACCCGAGGCCAACCCTGATTGTTCAAGGCCGCCGTGTCGACCCCCGGGATCGGCTGGTAATCGCTGGAGATCAGGTTGAGCGTCGACACGGACTGGCCCCCAAGCCGGCCGGTAACCCGTCGCTTCAACTCCCATTCGAGCTCCTCAGGGGTCCGTCCCCGGGTCTCGGGAACTAAGAAGTAGACGAAGAGCACCGCCGCGGCCAGGCTGACCGAGAAAGGCACGAAGGAGAAGTTGCCCAGATACTTCTGCAGTTGGCGGTGACGGGGGTGGAGGGATGAACAGAGTTCTGTGTACTATTGAAAAGTTTATTTAGCAGAAATGCATTATTTTAAATTAACAAAATAGTCACATATAACTTGCTATTAGTAACAATTAACAATATAGTCTCATAAAACTTGTTATTAGTAACAATTAACAATATAGTCACATAAAACTTGCTATTAGTAACAATTAACAATATAGTCACATAAAACTTGATATTAGTAACAATTAACAATATAGTCACGTATATAACTTGCTATTAGTAACAATTAACAATATAGTCACGTATATAACTTGCTATTAGTAACAATTAACAATATAGTCACGTATAAAACTTACCATTAGTAACAATTAACAATATAGTAACGTATATAACTTGCTATTAGTTACAATTAACAATATAGTCACGTATATAACTTGTTATTAGTAACAATAACCAAAATAGTCACGTATATAGTATACGATTAGTAACAATTAACAATATAGTCACGTATATAACTTGTTATTAGTAACAATTAACAATATAGTCACGTATATAATATGCTATTAGTAACAATTAACAATATAGTAACATAAAACTTGCTATTAGTAACAATTAACAATATAGTCCCATAAAACTTGCTATTAGTAACAATTAACAATATAGTCACGTATATAACTTGCTATTAGTAACCATTAACAATAAAGTCACATATAACTTGCTATTAGTAACAATTAACAATAAAGTCGCATATAACTTGCTTTTAGTAACAATTACCAATATAGTCACATATATCTTGCAATAAGTAGGAAGCAATCGTTCACTTAAAAAGCGGTTAATCTTCAAATCGATTAAGAGGCTGTTATAAATTAGCTTCACAGTCTTCATCGAATATTAGCTGATCCGGTACAAACTAAACAAACACAAAACCTTTGTGGACTGTTAAATTATTAACTGATGGTGCAATCAGGATTTAAACTTGACACCTTCATATCAGAAGTTGGTCGCTCTAAAAAATTGTCTAACGTGTATTTTATTTAAACAGAACCCATGTTTGTACTTGTACATGTACTACATTTTTGTAAATTCACATTCTTATATTATAATATTCATAAATATATATGGTTTAACAAAAAATAGCTTTGGTGTACATTAAGTCTCTAAAATAACAAAAAGAAACCAGTTTTTAACCAAATATTTTCAAAAATGTTTCATAGTTTAGTTTAGTTTTCGAAAGATGAAAATTCATTCGCATTTTAGGGACTGTAAAGTGACAGAAGAAAGTCTGCCTCATGTCAATAATTACTAAGATAATTTATTATTCGATAAATAGTTAATACAATTACGTATATATTTTATTTATAATTATTTCATCAACATTGGAAATAGTCTAAATTACACAATCCATTTTTTTAACTTTCATCTCGGAACTATTACATCGGAACAGTACAACTACATAATTGGGGTGATTTATAACATCATTTTCGTCAAACAAAGGTTATACTGAAAGCTATACATAGCGACATAAATTCGATTTAAAATTACACATATTTAGTTTATTTTAAAGTTTGGTTATTATTTATTCTACTATAATTATAAGTTATCTAAAGTTCGACGAGCAGAAGGTTACGGATATAATAAATAAGTAACGATTATTACACATAACATTTTAATTCATCAATGTGATACAACTAACTAACTATGAATAATAATCATATTTTTATAAATATTAAAGTACAATAACAAAGTGTATTTAATTTTACGTATGCAAAGTGATATTTAATCTAAGTAGTATAGTTTAGTATAAATAATTTTCTAAATTTAATTTTAAAGAAAAAGAATGGATTAAATTAAATTAAGAGTAGTAAATTAGAGAAAAGAAAACTAAAAGTCGCCAAATTGTTCTAGATTAAATAATAGTTTTATTTTTTGTTAACTACATAACACAATCAGCATAATGGCATAATCGCCCCACTACCCAAATCACAAAACCGTCCCCCTTACCAGTAGCTGAGGATAGCCAATTCCGATAGCAATCTGCACCATCCAGTTGACAGCGATGGCAACCGTTTGTGCACCGTCACGAGCCTCCTGCGTGAATATCTCCGCCACAAAGAACCAGGGAATTGATCCTATAATCAATCGGGTAGAAAAGAAGAGGGCGATTTATGGAGCAGATGGATCCCAGCTGTATTGCCGGTCGTTTTTTGTTTTTTTTTAATATGGCATTCTCGTCATCACGTCTCAACATGTGAAGAATACGAGTCTCTTGCCATGCCTACCGAAATGCCCTCCACAGCAAACCTATGTGATTAACTTGACTTACTACTTGAGAAGCAGTTTTAATTAGCAGAGTTAGACACCAGCATTCACCGCAGAGGGCAAAGCAGCCACAGCAAGAGACGCCGATGCTCGGACAGATATTCCTCATAACGGATTGCTGAGACGCACCACAGCGGGCACTGTCCATGAGCCTCTCTGGGCAGCCGCTGAATTTAATCATGTAAGGTGGCCTAGTCGGGATTCGAACAAGGGACCTCCGGTACTAGAGGCATTCAAGCTACCCCTACGCCACCGCGACTATTGTCGGTCGCCGCAGGTTTGGGTCCTGTCAAAATCCCCCTAAGGTCAAAAGTTCGTAAAGAAGGCTTCCGTCAAAATCCCACACGGTCAAATTTCCAACGGGGTATGGATACCCTTCTTCAAAAACAAATAATTACAAAAGTTAGCGTGGGCACTCTTTATATAGTAATACAACAGTACATAAAAAACCTATAATATAAAATAGGACATATATAAACAAGACCTAGGGGGGAATTTGACCATGTGGGATTTTGACCCTGAGGAAATTTGACCATGGGTAATTTTGACCCGGAAGGAATTTGACCTAGTCCAATTTTGATGATCATTTGATCATGGGGGAATTTGACCGAGTGTTTGATTTTGACCGTGAGGGATTTTGACGCGAAGGGAATTTAACGTTGGGGGAATTTGAACGCTTTGAAGTTAAAATAAAATCCTATCTCTTATAATTGCGATACTTTGACCAATATGGGGGATTTTGACCACCAACTGCAGGTGTAAGAGCGTCTCTATGTTTGTGTTATTGGTGGAAATTGATTTGTAAATGGTGGGTTAATGCAACTACATACCTACTATTTGTTTAATTGAAAAAGACAAGTGTCGTAAATTATATTAATAACATTAAGAGACATTTTAAAATCTATCAGATAGATTACTATAATTAACATGTACAGGCAATTAGGGGAGTATCAATAAATATTGATATTTAAAATTAATTCATAATTAAGTATAAATACAACATTTTAAAAATATATATTTTTAGTGATGACAGTTATAATGCGATTTTATACCAAAACTCATAGCACATGTTGTTTCTGGGTTAGTGGCAGGTATCCACACCATATATCACAATACCCACGCGCGCTAGAACCTATGGCCTACCCGCCCCTTGTGGGTCACCACTTCAGTCAACCAGAAGACACGTCCCCATCACCCTCACCTGCGCCAGTGGAAAAGAAGGAGACGAAGCAGACAACCGATGCAACGCCAATATAGCTGATCCAGCTGTCCTTCTGGGCGAAGTTGAGCGACACTGTGAGCAGCACGGTGCAGAGGCAACAGCCGGACAGACCGAACATAAGCAGGGTGCGTCGATTGATTCGATCTATGAAGAAAACGGCCAGTAGGGTGGCGAGGAAGGTGACTCCGCCCACCCCTAGGGTGGCGTAGACGGAGGTGGCGTTAGAGAGGCCGGCCTTGGTGAACACGGCCGAGGAGTAGTTGACTACCTAAGCGAAGAAGGGTCGAGTTATGAGAGCGTGGCGTTAGGGCGGTGGTGTGTGGGTTGGGTGGGTGGAATGCAGAGGGATAGATGTATTTATACGAATCTCAAGTTGGTACCATTCCCTTCAGTTTCGTTCATTGCAGTAGGCATATTTATAAATTTGCATATATATATATATAGAGATAGATTTCCATACGTAAACTTATATCGTAGTGTTTGTTGAGTTTAAAAATTTGTATGTTTAAAAGGTTAGAATGTGTAAAACAAGTGAAATATATATTGAACTAAAAATAATGTTTCATGTGTTTATAGAGTCATTTCAACACTCGCGAATACCAGGGAGAAAAAATGTAATGCTTATTACCATAATCATCCGGTTTTCCAGTACACTTTACTATAAATGGCATCGTTTACTTATTATTAAAATTGTTCGAGTTTTTTTGGTATTCTTAAGTACTTCTTTTCTTGTTTCTTCTTTTCCATAACCAATAAATAATCACAGCACAAAAGAAGTTTAAGAATAAAAACAAATCTAAATAAAATTAATATGTGTCCGCAGATAAACAGGTATTATATAAATTTGATTTTACTCGTGTTGATGATATAAAAGACAGTTCTGTATTAACTTATAAAGTTCTTTAATTAAATTGAATATTTATTGATGTGATAAACTTTTCTTAAACAGTCCGCCATCTGAATCAGACCAAATGCAACCGTTCTCTTCCCTAATATTTATAAACAGCGAGAGCCATGACAACGCACACGCGCATTGAAATTAAATTTCCTAAGGCAGCTATCGATGAAGTACTGTATTGGAATATTTAGTACTTTATACTAGGTGTCATATTCATTCTCATATTAAAAACATAATTATTAATTAATCGTTAATGAATTTTAAATATTCCAACATATTTACTTATTTTAAATACAATAAAATATAATTAACGCATTTTAAAGAAACACAAGACAGCAGAAAATGTTAATGTGTAATTTAAATTTGTTAATTTAAAACTTAGAAGACTAAAAATTATTTTTCAAATTGTTTAAATCAACATAAAAAGGAACTAACAAAAACAATGGGTTTATGGGCACCCACCCCAGAAATTCTTCTATCTAAGTACATAGCGATGGTGAACAATTCTACTGAATACATAATGTTGTTTAAAAAGTCCGAAATTAACGCAGTCCTTACGATAAATTATTGAAATTATATTCAAAAGAATTATTTTATACATTTTCTTTGTTACCCTAATTTAAAATAAATGTTAAATTAATTACCATAAATAGTGCGGATATTTAGGTGTGAACTGTTTGGAATAAATTGTTTAATGAATTGTTCATGAATTAATCGACGCTTATCATTTTATAATCGACACATCAATAAGCAAATTCAACCAACACAATATTTAAAATATATACATTTAAAACAAATTGGAAATATAAAAAATCGAACTTGATGACTTTTAAAAAAAGTTTTATGTATTTAATAAAAAATAATTATAGGGCCTACTCTATTTATTGGGAAACGGATGTTTGTTACCTGTTATGGAAAAATGTAATTTCACCATTTTTTACGGAGAAAAACGCAATTTAAAACTATTTATGGATAATAAAATTTTAAGATTAAAATAATAAACTTTACAAACGTTTACATAAAAAAACCCGGAAATTTAAGATTTTTTTCATAGAAAAAATTATATAGCCTATTATAACGAAAAATTGTATGTAATACTACAGCTATGTTACGATGGATTTGACACATTGGTGATTTTTTTCTAAACTTGCATTTTATAAACAAAGTTAATAATACGAATTGTCTGACATTAAACAAGCTTTTTTTCTAAAAACGAGGTTAAAACACAATATTTCCAGGGACGACTTCATATTACTCGTAAAAAACGAGTTCGTCAAAACCATGAGTAATAGTCTTAATTGCATCAAATCACTGTTGTACAACGAATGCATTTTAGACGAATGAATGTCATGAATTTATTGTAACTATATATATAGGCTATAAATACAATAAAATCGTAAAGCTATACACACCAACACTTCGTACCGTATATGCATCTATCTATAGGATAACAGCAATGTGTCATTACGGAAATCGTTTAAAGGAATAATGTAGTTGAAAGTCCAGCCCACAGTATCAAACCTTAAAACCTAATATTGTATGTAGCTTATATTTTAAAATAACCGATGTGATATAACTAATTCATCGTAATTGATTTTGTAAAATAAAAATCCCTTTTATGGTGAGTAACCTCAACATAAACGTATTAATAAGTTAAATAATAAATAGAGTCATACCACATGTTAGAGCCATACCACATGATAGAGTCATACCACATGATAGAGCCATACCACATGATAGAGCCATACCACATGATACAGCCATGCCACATGATACAGCCATACCACATGATAGAGTCATACCACATGATAGAGTCATACCACATGATATAGTCATACCACATGATAGAGCCATACCACATGATAGAGTCATACCACATGATAGAGCCATACCACATGATACAGCCATACCACATGATAGAGTCATACCACATGATAGAGTCATACCACATGATAGAGCCATACCACATGATAGAGTCATACCACATGATAGAGTCATACCACATGATACAGCCATGCCACATGATACAGCCATACGAAATAATAGAGCCATACCACATGATAGAGCCATAACACAAGTTGAATGAAATAATAGAGCCATACCACATTATTTCCGGACATTTGCTGAGAAAGGTGCATTCCAACACCAAGTAGCAGTCCTAATCGCAGATGTGGTCGGATAAACAGTTCTTTCATTGGAAGCTAAGCAATAAACAGAAAAGTTTAATAATAGTTTTAGTTGTAAAAACAATTTGTTATTGTGCATTCAGTTGCAGAGGTTTTTTCTGGGATTCAACAAAAAAAATGTTGATTCCATATTTAAAATAATAATATTAAGTAACTAATTTAATATTTTTGTTTATATGTATACACATAACATTAGTTAAAAAGTAAAATATATTTATATAATTAACTGAAATAGAGGAATATCAATATTGATGGTCAATGTTCAACATTCGAGTCAACAAATATACGTAGACTAAAGCATATTCATATTAGTTAATTCTACGGAACTAATTATTTCATATCACAATTATTGCGTATATATTTAATATTTCAATGTAGATAATATCTTAGGAATATTTTAATAACTGCTTTAAATAATTTATGAAATTTATACACATGTAATCTATTGCAATGCCATTATTATATACACGTAAAAATTACTAACACATTCCCTATTTTAAAGTTATCCAGTATATAATCTATAGACCATAATTAAATGTGAACCATACTAAAATGTATCATATTTATAGTTGAATTTTAGTATCACATAAATTAGTTGTCAATAAAATGTTCCACAAACGGCAATGATTTTGATACAAATATAAAATGGTATAATTTAATAGCAAACATTTAATTCATACCATACTTTACCATACTGTTGCGTTGTTATTCCAAATAATACAAATTGATTAAACTCCTTTTAAATTAAAGAATAATATTTTTGTTAAATTTTGAAATTTATTCATCATGCAGCTACCCGAATCATACCTGGTTAATAAATTAAAATAACTGATACTTTGGACAATATTAAATTTATAATTATCGTTTATTACCAGTTTTATATGAACATTAAAATAACATATTGATTATTTTGTATGAAATGGTGGCGCGAAGCTGATATATAGAACTGAGGTAGGTGAGTTTTGTACAGTAATTGTAATCTACAACATTATGTATCGATTGGACACATGAAAACTATACAATTGGTAATTGCACTATAACAAGCGAACTGTAAATCTATGATTAAGTTAGGTAATATTACTCTTCACCTTAATAACAAGGTTCAAAAGTTAAACTCAAACGGAACAGCATGGAAGTCACCGCGAAACATATTGTGTACTTTAGCAAACGATAAATCAGGAATGAGTGATACACTATCATTCAAAAACAACAACAAATCACAGCCTAATATTCCATCCATGTTTTTACAGAATAAATAATGAATTGTTGAAACATTATAATTGACCAAAAACACGACTAAAAATATAAAACTGTTCATTGCTACAAAAAAAGTAAGACAATTATAAAGTACAAAATCATTTATATCCTTAAAAATATAAGTTTTGAACATTTTTATTAGCGATATATTTATATAACAATTGAATTAAAAATTGTCTAAAAATGCGGAAATGGTTTTTGGTATGTAGATGTAATCAAAATATTATATGTATCTGCTTGTTTAACCAGCAAGATATATGTAATAGAATAAACATAGTTTCAACTCAGAACATGTTCAAGTCTTCAAGTGCACGATGGTCTAATATATCATGTTATTGTACAAACGTATAAGGATATATGCAGTATGAGAAAAAATTCAATAATATTGAAAAATAACGCCGTCTGCTTATAAATATTTTTAACAGCAAAAATTTTTTAAATAGAAGATGATCATTATCTCACTCAGAGATGTATGTAGATCCCCAACATTTTTCGTCTATAAGCTGCTTTTATAAACAAAATAACAATCTGTACAGATTTCATTCTGCAGTTGACCGAAAAGTCCTGCTATTAAACTATTATTATACCCAACCAAAGCCCTATTTCTTCATATTTTATCAAATTGTGTATGACCAAACAACTTCATCTATTATCAAGACTAAATTACATTTTCCTACAATATTTTTGGAAAATAGCGGTAAAAACATTATAACAATTTTTATGAAATTAAATAAATGCTCTCGGAAATTTTTAATATTTCCAAACTATTCTTAGATTATAATTATTTTTATACTGTCGGATTCTCAAACAATCCTTTGAGACCCCATTTAATGCGAACATCATGACATACATGACGAACAAGAATTACAATTATAAAACTGAATAGAGGACTTGCATAATAATATGTTATTAGCATGCGTGTAAGATAATGATGTAGACAGTGAGGACTGGCAACAAATCTCTAACTCAAGTCTCACCGACTCTGAGGAACTGGTCAACTGGGCCTCACGCATCATTTCATTGATCTCCTGCTGGATGTCCTGCCCTCCACGCAAGCGCTGCAGAGCTTTCATCAATGTGAGGACAGTAGAATACGTATAGATATTCACAAAGATGCAAAAGGATTTTATAGTGAGTCAATTTGGAAGATATTTAACTGTCTACAGTTAGGATAGATATATAGATTTTAAATAGACTGTAGTATATCATTTTAACTAAGTATGTTTTCTGTATAATTTAGGCATTTTAGTAATTTATTATATAAGTTGTTAACAGTACCTAGTATATAAAATTAATGTAACATGATAGAAATGCATAATATTCGTTTACTCTAATATATTGTACGGAATATTATATAACTATGTATAATATCAACTTTTTTATAGAAATGATTAAATATATAATATTAAATATATGTCCTATTTAGTATATTTATATATATACATTTCCAATATCACTTTTACCTAATTAACCCTATAAATGCTAAACAGTACGCACAATAAGTATAGATGGCCTATCTACAGAAACGATTGTTAAATATCTTTTCTCAAATATTAAACCCTTCGTGCATGCTTACCGTTTTTCGCAGCAACTTCGTCCTGTTTGGTCAGCATGAGATAGGTGGGACTGTCGGGGCAGAAGAGAAGTGTGACTATCTGAATCACAGCCGGAACTATTGAAAGACCTTAAATGTAGACAAATAAAGCGAGTACATATTCAAATTATAATCACATTGCGGTTTATAGTATCGGTCATGCCCAATCTCATGGCGCAACATATGTATTACAGGACAGATGGTATGAGATCAATTACCAACAGAAAATAGAAATAACAAAAACAAATTACGTTTTAACGGCAACAACACAACCGCCAAATGAGGAGAGTCATCTAAAAGTGGAAGGCGCTCTGACGGACCAAAGACGTCGATTACACTCAATATAGTCTACATATACAATTTTGTACCTAATTATCACCTTATTTAAAAACCGGTGTACAACTATTTACCTAAATACGAATTATATTAAAGTAATTTAAAATATTGCAAAATATATTAATGAAAACTGTGTAAAGCACGCAGTTTCAATAGCATTCATGACAAACTAGACAGTTGGTTGTTTGTGCAATACTATGAACTGATTTCTAATTATACCCAGTAAATACTGCCAGTATTCATCATTGCCCAGAAGTTGCTGCAGTCCAAGACCCTCGGCTACAGCGACTGACAAAACTATAACCAGTTGGTGCAGACTTCCGGTGGCTCCCTTAATGCTAAGGGGTGCGATTTCCGACAGATAAACAGGTGCCAGACCGGTGTAGACTCCTAAGGTAAAAAGTAATAAACATAATTATTCATTTTATTGATTTTTGTCTTACCGTATAAATATACAGTTACATTTGCTATTTCTTGAATAATTATTTACTATAAAACGTTAAACATCTAGTATTTCTAATAACTAATAGGCTAAAAAACTATATCTCAGTTGTGAAATAATATTTTAATTATTTCTAGGACGTATGTAAATTTTTAGAATACAACGCATTTAGAAAAGGCAGCCTGGGTGGAAAGAACTAGTTGACCCAAGATACGAGAAACTGCAATTATAGAAATAATATAGTCTAATATGTAAATGTTATATTGTAGAATTTCAATAATAAATCATGAAGTTAATTAAAAGACTAAATAAAATATAGAAGCTTATGAATTATATTATATTTTGTTATAATATATTTATATTATTATATCTTAAATTTGTTGATTTTATATATGTTAATAATATGTTTACAAAGAAATTATACAAATTTAAAAAAGTAAGATATAAAATATACAATTTGACAATATTCTTAATCATTAAAATAAATTATATTCTTTAAACTAGCAAATTTTTAATTACATATTCGACTATAAATATACCTTGTTATAAATATACTTAAAAAAAACTTTGTCTGTACGAAAAGAAAAGCCACCCACCGGATGAAATTCCTATAATAAATCGACCAACAATCACCATTTCAAAGGACATAGCCATTTTGCTGAAGAACATCAGAAGCGATCCGATCACTGTTGGAATTGACATCAACAGTAGTGCCTTTTTTCTGAATAAAGAAAAAGCACATTAGTTATTATACATGGAAAATGAATTTATATTGAAACCAGCAATACAACTTGTAGTTGTTTACATTTAAAGAGTGAGTGTTGATGTTAACTACTCTGATTTAATTAATAATTTATTATTAAATTCTACTATAATCAACATCAATTAGAACACTTATAACTTAATAATATACATTATTACTGTATTTAGTTTTCACGGGTTTCCGTGAATCTGTTATGCCGCTCAAAGAATAGTAGATTAAGAAACCAAGGCACTAAGGCAAGGAATGTTTCGAGTGCACTTCTCTTTATTGTAGTTCTGGTATTATTGAGCAGAACGCGTGGAAGAGATCTCAAGGATAAGTTAATGTATGCAGACGATGCAACGCTACTTACAAAGAATTTTAGAAAATTGGACAGTTAATGTGAAAATTTAAAAAAATGAGAGACATGGTCAAAGAACAAAAGACAGAAGTGATGTGGGTATAGGAGAACAACTTGAAAATTTAAACATTCGACAAAGAAGGGTTAGACTAAATCAAGTAACAAGATTTATATATCTGGATGGTGCAGTTCCGGAAGATGGACGCACAAAGATAGAAGTAAACAGGATAGTTCAAGAAGTAACCGACACATAGAGTTAAACATTCCTTAATGCGTTCGCTCCAGTAGAAACAGGGCCGCGCTGTAACCGCATTTGAATTTCCGATAATTTCCTATTTTTCAATGTAAAAAACAATAATTTTTTAGGTTTGTTGCAACAGTTATGCTCAAACTGCCCTTATAATTGACCCAACGATTACAGAAAAGTTTAGGCCTATTGAAAATTTCTTGTAACCGTTCTGATCCCCTAAGTTAAGCTCGAGCAAAGTATAAGTAAAAATTAAGTTGATATTAGGATTTACAAAGATATAACTATATTAGCAGTCACTTTTAACCAAAGAGTCCATTCTGGTATAAAGACCTCTGCTGTGTTTTTATATTTGACTCAAAACCATAGATTTACTCTTATCCATCTCGCAAAATAATTTTTTTCATTTTTCTTTTAGGTATGATAAACAGAACATAAATTATAAGTTTTAAAGTGACATAAAAATATTTTATGACCTCTTCAAAATGTATTATTTGCTTGGTATATAATTTATATCTACTTATTGAATTAAGGGTAAATATAGCAATTCAATGTAATATTAATAGTAATTAAAATATTTTAATATATTACTTAGTATTGGGAAGGAACTAAAACAATATCTAAAACAATTTAAAATAGGTTAACACTCGCCTTCCAAACTTGTTCGCAATATATCCGCCGAAAAGGGCACCAATTATTCCACCTACTGGGAATAATGCGACAATGAGTGATACGAGAAAGGTGGCATAACTTTCAGAATAAACAGAAGACTCGTCTCGATCACTGCTGACGTTAAAGACAAATCTTTTCATCACCTAAAAATAGGAAAAAACTAAACCAACAACACTGTTTGATATATAGAGCAATAACTGCACTTATTTAAAATATTAAATAAATCAATATTTTTTATTTGTTAAATGTTTAAAAATATGACACAACTATATCAAAAAAATAAAACCTAATAATTCAACGAGATCAATTAAAAGAAGAATGTCATATGAAAAAATAATTAAATTTTGAATGTAAAGTTGATATATTTTTAGATTAATGTATAATGATATTTGATTTCGTAAGATACAAATGATTTTTATTAAACTAAATCTCGGTTACAAACTGTTTACAATGTAACTGTTAACAAAAAACAACTATTAAACGTTTTTTCTTTTTGTTTCTAAATGAATTGATGACTGTAAGGTTAAACGCATTAGTAAGCATATATGAAAACAATTATGTTTTATTTTAAATATATTGCATGCATTTCATAAAATCAAAACACTACAACTTCATTACTGAACCTTCTAAAGCCACAAACATATAGGTAATTCTATACAATGAATTCCAATTTTCATAATATTAAAAGTACAAATACTTACATTTAAAATATGTGTAT
The DNA here is from genome assembly GCA_034780555.1 of Coelogynopora nodosa. Lineage (NCBI taxonomy): Eukaryota > Metazoa > Platyhelminthes > Proseriata > Coelogynoporidae > Coelogynopora > Coelogynopora nodosa. The sequence continues at coordinate 622 of JAUZND010041722.1, read as the reverse complement.
ATAATTTATATATCATAAGAAATTAGCAACTTTCATTTAAACATATAATTAAAAATTTATTAATTTACAAATATATTACAATTAATACACTAAATTCATAATAAAATAAATTTTTTTAAAAAGTGTACTATTTAAAAAAACTGTGATTGCAATAAATTCCATAATTAGATAGATCTGTGTTAGAAGCCTTTGATATAAATAATGGTTGTACTAGTTGGATGTACCAGTATTATTTCAATCAAAACAATATCATTTTTCATAGATATTTAACTAATTAGAAATATGCATGCATTTCACACAAATATAATACAGATATTGTATAATAATAATAAGGTAAAATTCTCATTATTTTTATTATATTGTCGATAAGAAAAACTAAATCTATTCGCACATGTACATATCAGCAATAAGTAAGCACTAAGCGCAGAGCCTGTACAAAATGCGGAGAGACATAGCACTACCGATTTCGAGCTATTCAGCTCTCATCAGGTACCCTAGTCTACCCATACTGTTGACTGGAATGCAAGTAGTACTTATTAAAAACACAAACAAATCGTCAAAAAAAGCAATTTGAATAGTAAAACATCAGAGGTAGTAATTCGGGGAAATCCACCAGCAAAAA
>JAUZND010041711.1:0-20865 GCA_034780555.1 Coelogynopora nodosa | reverse complement strand
TTTATTTTATAAATCAATGTTGATATAAAACGTGCATAGGTATTTTAATCTAGGGTCGGATGTTACAAATAAAATTGGCGACAAAATTAAAATGTTCATAAAATAAAATGTGAAGCGAACAGTGACTTCTAATTATAATATTTCAATGTAAAGAACAGATTTCTTGAAATTCATGTCAGAAATAAACATATTAAATACTTCCTCACAAAATTATTGCATGAACAAATACACACCTTCATTGGCGACAGGCCATTTTGTACGTATTTTAGTATAAATTTGACTTACCAATTTCATATAATCACAGTGAATCAATATTTCTTAAACTGAATTTAGATAACGTGTTTTCTTCCTGCACAATTAGGCATATATATCGATTAATAATACAGCTATTTATAGATTGAGCCGTAGATATTGTCTGGTGACACTAAAAATAGCATTTCGTGAGAATCACCCTTGTATATATGCATTGAATATTTATAGTCACATAATTGTAAGTATTTGTTATAGCTTGCTACAAATAACAAAATTACATGGTATTTTTAATAAAATTGTCTGCAAAATTTCCCAGATTGATTGTAGAAAATAAAGTAATTTAAATTTAAACATATATATTTTCGTATTAAATATTTTTCAATAAAAAAATAATTTTATTGAGGTCTTTTGAATAAAAAGTAAATTTTACAAGTCAAAATTACATAATGCCTCTATAAAATTATAAAATTCATCTATATCTCAATAAAACTTAAGAATATTTTTTAATATAAAATAAATTAGATATTTAATATGTTTTAATTAATAACTAACAAATAATCTCCTTATATATTATAAATAAATTGCATGTATTGGATATAACATAATATCAGAAAGATTTAACAAATTTTCATTATAAATTTTAAAACTTTCATGAACTTTTTAATCATCTCTGAAAAAGCGATATATTCTATCATCCATCGTATCCTATACTCTTTTGACTTCATCAGGCAAGGAAGCCCTCCGTTTCTCGATCCCGTCAAGCCAGAGGATCGTCAGCACCCTCTACCGAGGGAGATGGCCCGCACGTTAAGCGTCCCATGAACGCGTTCATGGTATGGGCCAGAGAAGAGCGTAGAAAAATTCTCAAGGTAAGTCTATACTAAAAAAACTGCATATATTTAATGCTAAATAGATTGATTGAAATTGAAAAGGTGAAATTGATCGATATAGTTTAATAGATATTAATTATAAATTGTGCATATAGGCACCAGAAAATAATTAAAAAGAGTAAAAGAATAAGAAAGAGTAAAATGGAATATCTCTTCCGTTGAAAAGATTTGACGTCAAATATGATCATTTTAATGATGAAATATCAATGGAATATCAATTCTATTGAAAAGCTACTAATTTTTTAAACGTTTTATATTCTCATCTAAACAGGTGTATTATACAGAATGCCTCTAATTTATAATCACTAGCCCTAATAACAACTCTTCTTTCTACAATCTGTCCGGCAGCTCTGCCCAGACATGCACAATTCGCACATCTCGAAACTCCTCGGCGCCAAGTGGAAGGGCATGTCAGCCCAGGAGAAGGCCCCCTTCTACGCCGAACAGTCCCGACTTTCGCGGCAGCACATGGAACAGCACCCCGACTACCGGTACAGGCCCCGTCCCAAACGGACCTGCCTGCTAGAGGGGCGGCGGGTGCGCGTGGCCGAGTACAAGAAGATGGTGCGCCGGCAGCGCGGGCATCAGGAGAGCTCGTCCTGGCCCAACGCCGCTGACCCCCAAGTCCGCTTCGTCGTGGAGTCGGTGCTTGGTGAGTGGTACTTTTTGATGCTTGATGTTTGACCATGATGTTTGGCAATTACCTATTCTTTCTCATTGTGCATAGTTTCTCATGCACGCATAAATAATGTAGGGCAAATTTATTTATATAAATATCAATTGCGAACAACACGCTAAATAGTTTCTATTATTATAAATGATATTGGTCAATACCGATCATGAAATTATTACGATACAACACATTTATATACTAAAACATATATAAACATATTGTTTTAAAAAGAAGTTATTTACAAGATAACATATTTTGATGCATTTTAGAACCATTTCAAACCAATGTCTGCAACTATAAACTATATATCATGGGTTGTGTCAGCTATTCACATTTATACTATATACAGTTAATTATAGCATTTCCACCCCCCTCCCCCGTACACCCAACATTACAGGCACCCCCATGGATCAGCTTCAAGCCTCGGCTCGGTCGATAACCTCCTTGAGTGACACGAGCAGTCTGGGGGAGGAGCCGCCAATGCTCACCGCTCACGACGCCGACTTCTCCGCCTTGACAACCGACCAGGTTGCCATGGCGTCTGATGATGGACCGCGCAACAATGGCTGCTATAGTAGTGCGACAACTTCCGGTGTCGGTTCCACCTCTTCCACCAATGGTCTTCCACCACCGTCTCTTCTGACTGTGGCGGACTAAGACTGTCTGTCTTTATAAACACAATGTTTCTAAACGTGATCATATATCTATATATATATATATATAGAGAGTCCAACATAGTTTGACAAAGAGATATAACTGATTCATCTGCCTACATGATTATTTTAGTATTTAGCATTGTGCGTGTGTCGACTATTTGCATTTTGTAGATATGTGTAGTTGAATTGTTTATAGTTTTTCGAAATTTAAATCACTATTTCTGTTGATAAAATAAGGAAGTATCCATTTAAAAATTAAACAGGTTTATTTATTTAATTGGACCAATAAAATTTCTGACAATTATTTTTTTATTTCATTTAAATGTTACGTCAATTAAATACTGAATATGTCAATTAAACACTTATAAATTAACTGCAGATCTATGTACCGATAAAGCATATATATTTATCAATTATATCTCTTCCAGTCTGACATACTCATGCACAAACTCATAATTACTATATACACATTCTCTCTTGCTATTAATATATATATAATAATAATGCTCATTGTGATACTCCTAATTGTAGAGTAATATATTACACACTTATAGTAATACACCCAAAATGCTGTATAACGAAGATATAATTAAATGTTAAGTGATTGAGTTTGTTAGTATATATAATCTAAAAATGGAGACCCATTGCAGCACCGTACATATTCACTATATTATGATTAAAATATGTTCAAAATTGCTTTTGAATTTAATAGGTATTTAACTTTTTTATGTTATCTTATTAATCAAAATTGTATTTTTTCTCAATTTAGATAAACAGTGACTTTGAAAAACTTTTTTATTGTGAAAACTGTAATAATAATAATTTTTAGCTTAGGCTATCCCCAACCTTTTTTTATTGATTTTAAATATTGTATATAATGCTAAATATATATATTAAATTATTTTAGTATAGATATAATGTGCTATATCTATAATATTTTCAGCATGGTATAGATATAAATGGTGAAGAAAATCCTGCTCAGAAATCTCACTTTATTGTAAAAAAAATAACGTTTGATACACGTTGATCAACCGCACTGACTGCGTCATTGCATTATATTATATTATGTATGTATGATGTAGATATTTATGTATTAGATTTAGCTATACAATTCATGAAACGGAAAAAAATTATTTGAAAAAAATATTTAAATTTATTTTTTGTCCCATTTTTACTAGTCTTAGGTATTCTTTTGTTACCTGTTTCAACGAATGTATAGATAGCTCATAGTTCTAGGTGCTATTTCCAATCTGAACACACACCAATATTATATATATATATAATATACTTTTACTATTATTCTATAATATGCCCTATTTAGCCTCTTCTTTATTACAAACGAAACTTTTTACATCGATCGATATATTCATTTTGTTGTATAATGACTGACTGATTGTGTACGTTTTCAAATCAAGAAGTTATCAACTAACATTTGCTTCAAACAAAAATTGTCAAATTGACTGTACATAATGAATTATTGTATACCATATAATGATAAATATAATGGTTTAGGATCGGTCCAAGTGCTTTGTTTTTAGTATTTTAATTTTCTAATATTGGTCTTATAGACTTGTATAATATGTTGTTAAGTTTTAGATGATGGCTGCAGTACTTTGCACCATAGATAAATATAATTTATGAGTGTATAGAATTCATATTCAATTTTAGACCAATTGTACAAATGGTACAATTTTAAACCAATTGTACAAATGGTACAATTTTAAACCAATTGTACAAATGGTACAATTTTAAACCAATTGTAAAAATGGTACAAAATACAGAAATCAATTTAGGTACAAATAATTATTATAGATAATATATATATATATGTTTAGTAGATGAATAAATAAGATAACTATGAAGGACATTGCATTATAATAAAATATAAACTTTAAATGTTGCCAAGAAACCAAAAATATCATATATTATTAGATAAGTATAATTTGCGCATAAAGTTTTGTAACTCTTACACTTATTATTATATAAAAAAAATATGCAACAAAACTTGCATTCTAAAACTGAGCGTTTTTATTGTTCCTCATATTGTATTTGTTCATATTTAAATACCTAACAATTTTGTTCATTTGTCGTACAGCTTCGAACGTTTTTTTTGTAATATAATGGGAACTATAAAATATGTTGATCAGAAGAAATAACTAAATATACTAAACTACAACAAAATTACATAGATGTCTCTATTTATATTTATTTTCCGTGCTCTCTTTGTGCATGACGCATATGTTAAATAAGGTCAGTGTTCTGTTAATATGCTACGTCGGACGAAGTTTCTGTTATTTTTTGTTTGTTAAATACAATAATAGATATAGTATATAGATCATATATATATGTAATACTTCATTTGTAAAAAAGCTTCAATTAGATTATGGATAATAAGATCGTAGCTGTTATTTTTCTGTTTTCTTATAAAAAAAGTTAAGCTTTAGCTGTTTTTTCAATAAAGTGATGCGTGTAATAAATTAAACGCATATATAAATACTGGTATACACAAAGATGTTTGGAAAATGAAAGCCAATAGTGACTTTACAAATGATTGATAAAAACAAAATGATAAAAAGTACAAACTAAATTAGAAATCTAAAATTAATACATATATCGACATTCATTTCCAAAATATATTAAATGAGGTTCAAATATTACAATTTTAGTTATATACTGTATATCGATTAAAAATATGCGGGTGGAGGTTCTTTAGTAAAAGACGTTCATTTGATTTACCCACAATGATATGGTAGACTTTAATTAATTTTATTCTCAGGAAGAAGGAACCTATAAAATTTCCCAGTTTCATGAAAAAATAGTGCTGCTATAATGATATATGGTACACAAGACCCATAGTTTTATCCACATTTTTCATTGTGAAATGGTGATGGAATTTTTTTTCGTAGTACAAATAGATAAGAGCAACGTGATTGTGATGAAAAATTTGTACTAAAAAATAATTTTATTGCTGAAATTGTTGGTGTGATATTATGAAGTTTTTGTTTAAATATTGGTTACTTTTTATAGATTTAAAATATTGGTTACTGCGCAGACTAAACAGATTCTTTATATTTTATCATATAGGAGAGTATGAAGATTTCAAAAAGAATATACAGACAGGGGTTTTAACAAATAATGGGGTATATGGCATATATTGTATGCTTTGAATTGTGACGGTCTAAGACATCAGATTTAGTGTAAAATGTGTATTGAACATGCCAGCCGTTTTGGTTGGCATGTTATTAGAGGTTGGTCCCATATAATTAATATACTTGTTTAGTCTGTGTTGGCCTCTTGTTATTTAGAAACTCCTTCTGTAAAAGAAGTCGGAGTGAAATTTTGTGAAAGTCAGAAAAGCATACTCTGAAATGTCTAAGCTTTTAAGAAAATAATTCAATTATATTATTGTCAAAAAGGGCTGTATAATTAAATTAATTGAGCCGCTGATGTCCAAAATCCCGCACTATTGTCTAGTCACATCTTACCCCTTTTTAAAATGAATTATAGGTCACAATTATTTCAGGTTTTTTTATTATTTGATCTACCTCCATTTTTTGTTTTTGCCTATTGGATTTGTTTAGGCTGTTTTTCATATCCACACGTTAGACTTGCCATCATATCATCGTATACATATTTTTAAATATAGTTAAATAAAAATAGTTGCGGTTTAATAGTAATGTATTGTTTGACCACGCTGTGGGGTCCGGACATGATTGTTTTTCGTTCAAATCATTATACTTGGAAGCCGCTTTGATAATTTATGGTTCCTTCTTTTTAATTTGTTTATATAGTGGCATTGAGGAGGGAAGTGTTTTCATTTATTAAGTTTGCAGTTAAATTTTATATAGCCGTCGGTAATATCACACGCAGTAAAGAAAAAAAACGAATGTATAATATATAATAAAGATCAAAGACGTTATTTATTATTTACAAAACTCAAACAACCATTGCTGCGGAGTGTATGGAGCCTGCCTTCCAGAAAATAAACTTTCATTACATTCCGTGATACAATGAACTGTTTTATACCGCCAACATTTTATCAAACGCTGTTATAAAATCTTGTCAAATAATATTTATATCAAATAAACAGAATGGAGCTCTGTCTACAGCTTATGTATTATAATCAAATCAAATGAAATCAATCAAATTATATTAAACATTCATACGAAATTATGAAAAATATATTTGTGTATTTATAGTTATGTATATAGTTATTATATATATAGCTACTATATACATATTTGAACATCTCAAATAAACATTTTCAATAAACAATAAGGCAACAATCTTGGAAAAGTTTAAATTTAATAAACAAACCACATAAAAACAATGTTCTACAATAAATAGACTGATATTGAAACAAACTTTGTTGAAAACAAATCGACAGTTTATGGGTAATAAATAAATATATTATATACAGTAACTCATTATAACAACACTTCGCAAAGCTAAATAAAAGAAACGGGGAAAGCTTAAATATTAACATTTACACCATAAACTTACAAGGCTGATAGAGGAAGGGTGATCAAATAAATATTAAAACAATAACAAACACATTATCAACATACAAGCCTGATAAAGGGACAAAGATAACAATAAGCGGTCAAAAAAAGAACCAAATGATAAATGCTCCACTGGTCCTTCGGTTTGGGCTACATCACTGTACACACAGGATATGAGGAAATAGTATCTCTAAGCTTTCTACAAAAATAGTTCTCCATGTCAGAGGGGCACTTCCTAACATTACGTGAAATGCCACAGCCATTGAAATTTGAGTATTACATACTTTGTAAGTAAATAATTTTTTATATAATTTAACAATTCATTTAATAAAAAGCTGAAAAATCTACATCGTATAGAATTATATTGTAAAACTGTAACGTATAAGAGAAGGCGAGGGATCGATATGTTGCCCAAAAACTACAGAAAAGAAATAATAATAACTTTTGCGACATTTTAGGATTTTTTAATGTGGAAATATGAACGCATAGACCGAGATGCGTTGGAGAGGTTTACTTGTTTAACAGAACCTACCGATTATACAAATTAAATTAATGTTAAGACTTAGAACCAAAAAATAATACAGTGTTCATGTGTAAAAATAATAATTGGTTGGATAGTGGATGACGGAGACTTTCATATCCACGCAAAAATGGTTGTTTCATTTGTTAATATTGTTAGCTTAATGCTACCAGTAGTGAAGAGCATCAGAAGTGAGTTCACAAGAAGCATGGAAAATAGAAGAAAAAAGAATGAAAAATAAATCAACCTTAATATGAAATCGACTAAAATAAAAATATCATATACAAAACGGGAAATAAATTGTGCATGCAAATTAATAAATTATCTTTCTAGATTATCAGTAGTTAATAAATATAACAAATAATCCGATTAAACTCATTCTAACTGATTTGATTGGATCCACTGAAGAAAAAAATCCAGCCAAACATTATTTTTTAAAACACTTTGACTTAATATGCGGAAGGGAAAGATGATTCGGCATTGAACTTTGTCAACAAACGATGATTGCAAAAATAAAACGATAATTCAGTTAAAGGCCGATGATGATACACACACAACCATCAACCCAATCGATCAGTTTTTTTATTCATTTTGATTCAGTTTTGATACATAGAAATTAAGTCAAGAGATTAGTTGTAAAAGCTTTTTCATTTACAAATCATATAGTACCACCAACTAAACTGTTTAGTTGGTTTGGTTGGTGCACACCGTATTCCAACTAGCTGGTGGCTGTGCATTGAAATTATCATCCATCCAAAAATCAATAGTCGATAAATAATTTAAATATTATTTAAACATTTAAATTTATCAACTGGTTTATTGGGTGAAATTTCCACAAAGTACAAAACTGTTGGAGTTAATTGGCCACTGTACGCGCTGAATTTGAACTCAACCCTCAAGTCGACAACTTCCAACACACATCCATCAATATTGAACCGTCGAGTGTGTATGACCCTTATCATGAATCTTAAAAGCACTGTGAAGACCTGATCGGTCAGAATAGATTGATCCGTTGGGTGATAGGCTTGCGACACAGATGGCAGAACTCTAGCGGGGCGGCACAGGTGGCACAGGCCGTGTGTCCGCAGAGGAAGGCCACTGACCGCGGGGCGTCCATGCAGATATTGCACTGGATCGTCTCCTCGAGGTGCTGGATGCGGGCGCGCATGTTCTCGCCGTCGCTGGACCAGGTCCAGCCCATGACGTCCCCGGCTGCGGTGGTGAAGAAGAATAGAGTTGCTTGAAATAACGTTACGTCATTCAATAAAGCAGAGCTGGCACAATGCCGTATGCATGGGCTACACTTCACCAATGCTTCAGTAGCAGTCGTACCAGGGTTACAGGATCACGTGTCATGAAGCAAACAATGTAGACAGAGAATGTAGTAAATTATTTAATAAAAAGTAACCAGTAATGATAAAGAGAGATGGCTTTGGTTATTTCACTTAGAAATATTTACTGGACAAAACAGCTGACGTAAAAGGTTATCAGATTCTCACTAGAAAAACATTTTTGGTAATCTTGCAAACTCGTTGTTGTCAAATCCTATATTTGCAGAATCGGTGGTCATAATACTGTCATATTTTATTAAATGCCTCATAATTTTCAACCATTATTTAAAAAATATTCAACTCAAATTTTCATTTTTCGCTACATCGGTCAATCGCCATTTAAATAGTTTTTACAGTGCTGCATAGTGCAGTGCAACTACATATATCAAGAAAGAGCGAGAGAGTGAGAAGGGCGGGGGAGAGTGGACCCACCTTCCTTGACCTTGTCCTTGATGGGTTCCTGACATCGCAGACACCGCTTCATCTTGATGCAGCAGTCGGCGCAGGTGATCCGATGACCGCAAGGCTTGAACACCACCTCTGCGAAGTCGTCCTGACACACCAGAGGAACATTACAAATAGAAATAATATATCCCTTTGAAAGAAACAATATTCAAAACAAAAATAGAATATTAAGATTGATTAACGTTTCGGTCATCTAATTGCGACCAAATTCATAGAAGTGCAATGTGAATTTTACACATTCTGTTTGAAAGATAATAAGTTTAGAGTTAGAGTGTATTGTCTTCCTTTCTAATGTTTAGATCCATTAAGGTGGATAATTGTTATCGAAACAATTACTATATGATGGCAAGTAAGTCTACTATAATAAATTATAGGTAAACTATAAACATAAATAATTTGTTTTTGTAATAGACATATGATATCGACGATCACTAGAAGATAAATATTACTTTATTGAAAATAAAAATTATGTGAATTAGTTGTATATGACAATAATTATTATGAATATATTATGCTCTATATTTAAGTCAACTATTTTTTAAACATCATCGTTGTTCTGTTAAGATCGATAACCACATTATGATCCATTAAGAATATTATATGCAAATTTGCAAAAAATGTGTAAATTTAAAAACAAATGAACTGCAACCAATAAATGTTTATAATTTATCAAATTTTCAGTGTTCAACACTATTATCAAGATAAAAAATTATTCATAAATAAATGAACTACAATCGCATATTTGAATAAGAATAACATATTTGAATTATTGTCAGTATATTAAATTTATCAAATCATCACATTCAAGTTTGCTATTGATATTAGGTTTTTTTAATTGAATGAATATTGCCTCTTTGAATCTTTAATTAATGCAGTCTTTGTCTTTGCCGATGATAGATGTTATAAATTTTGCTTTACATATTCTGTGATAATGAAAGATGGAGCTATTGATGTTATTATAATGTTCTCGCTGATGTAACTTTCTGCTGGTACTGCCAATATATATTTCATTGCAACAGGTACATTTCATCTGATAGATGTTATTATATATTATTATAATTGATAATAGTGTTATTTTAAACACTGAAAATTTGATAAATTATAAACATTTATGGTTGCAGTTTACTGGCTTTTAATTTTACATAATTAATTATTTTACAATGCTGCTTAAGGGGAACCACTTTCTATTATTATAATAATACTTTCAATTAAAAAATAACAATGCTTTAATATACGCAATATATGAATTCGCCTTAATTATAATATAGTGTAATCACCGATACAAATACAATCCCCTAGAACATATAGCCTACATAAAACGAAACTGTTTATATATAAGGTTGTTCATACTTTGTTGTGTTTTTTAGAAAACGAATTGGTTGAAATGCATTTGTGTAATTTCATGAAGAATTTGTATAAAAAATATACAAAATGTATAATGCAGTTACAGAAATGCCGCTTTTCTCAATATAATGCTTTGAATATCTTCATTCAGCGAAATGTTTCCGTCTTAATGTGTACGTTTGAACAGTTACTTTTTATACGTGTGAAAACACAAAACGATCGCACATATTTATGTCCTGAAAATAGAATGGCTGCCTTAGGCGACCAATATTCTTATTTCCAATGAAAGCTACCGTTTCTCGGAAAACATGTGGCCGGGTAATGTCTTTTATGAGGCACATATTCTCCATCTGAAAGTCTACACATGTCCTAAAAACGGGAACCCCTTCTGTCAAAAATGCTACGTACATTTCTGAGTAAATATAGCCATGATAGCACAATTTCAAAATGATGTGTCTGTCCGATTCGGTGTAACACAAACACTAACAATAAAAGCAATAAACGCAACTCACTATGAACCAGCGGCCCTATACTTTATATAAAAGCAGACAGACTGTTGAGTTCACCTGACAAACGATACAGAAGGCATCGGGCGACACGGTCTGACGAAGGCAGTGTTGACCGAAGTACTTGATCATGTCACAGGCGAGCTGGGCCCGCTCAGGCGTCACCTCCTGGAGCCAGTCGACGGTGGCACTGTTGGAGGTGTTGGAGTTCGTGTTGAGTGGGCGCTGATTGGTGGCGGTGAGGGAACGGAGGGCGTCCTGCGGGGTCTTGCCGCTCTGGTTGCGACACTTCAGGAACAGGGAGAGACTCGCGCCTGTGTGGCATAGGGGGGGGGGGGGGATAGTAGTTAGGTTGTGAAATGTAAAGACATATATTTATTTTAAAACCAGTTTTATGATTGAATTAATTCCTTTTCAATTAAAATATGATATGCGATTGTTCTATTATTTATGTTTGTTTATGGAACTTGTTATCAGTATCATTATACAATATTTTTTGTCGGCATTAGTCTAAATGTTTTACTATACTCATGATCAAACCTCCCCAGCAATTTTTTCAGGTGGGGATTCCAATTTGAAACACCTCCCAACTCTTCCTTTTTTCTTCCCCCTTCTTTTTCCTACTCCCTTGGAAGGTTTTCTCGTGACTATGTATGCAGATTTTGTAGAATACATAGTATTTTTTCTAATAAATTTATATAATCAAGTTGTGATTTACGTATTTCACCGCTGTTAAATATCTATGAAATTACACATTTCAAGCTTCTGTCAGTAATCTAATTATTGTATTCTATTGAAATATGTAGGAATATGTTTGATTATAATGAACATATTATATTCTATTTATAACTAATAAGATTAAGTAGGTATCGTTCTTAATATTTACAATAAAATTATGCAATTAATTAATTAATAAACACCATTTAGGTTTCTTCTAACAATGAAGAAAATCTAGATATATCTAACTTAACTATAGATACAATATTATATATAGATATATAACGCACAAAATATTAGTAAGTATTTATATTAATATAATATATACAAATGCAATGAAATTTATAATTTGTGCAATATAAGATTACGTGCATGAGATAGAAATATAATATGAATACGACGTCATTCGATATAACTAGCGCATCGATGGCAAAACTATCGATATATATTTTCGAATTTCTATTTTTCTTCATCAAGAAGTTAAGAGAAGAGAAATTGTGAGAGCGAGAAAGGTGAAAAGTATAATGAACTCAGATTATAGCGATAAAGGAAAATAAGAGAAACCAATAATACCTGCAATATATCACTTCAGAAATATTTTAATTCAAGATATCATTTCAAAGCAGTATTTTAATAGCTACATTATATTCTTTCCTTTGCTTGATGTTCAGAATATATAATTCAATTATTTTAACGTCAAGATGAAATATGTTGTATAATAAATTTAGAAAATCTAGGTTGAAATAATAGCAACATACAGGGATACCCCTGCCCTGTTTGATTTTAGGTTTAGTTAAAAATTAAAAAAAAATTAAGATAAAATGGGTTGAATAAAAATATTAATATTTCACTTTAATAAGAATATCATTTTTATTACTTTTCAGCTTGAACTTAATGTCTTGCAGTAAATCAAAATATGAGATACAAAATCTGCGTATAACTTTGTTTTATTTACCCTTTTTTTGTAACATGAATAAAAATCAATGCAATCCATAATTAATTACATCTTCAAAAAAATCATTATTTAAAATCATCTAAAGCAAATGTAAGCCTACTTTGAATTGTACATTGAAAGAGACAATATGTGCAGTTTCGTTTAAATAAAATATTCTAAAAATACAATCACAACTCCCAACCCAGAAAGGAATGTCGAACTCACCTTTCTGAAAGAGGAAGGCCAACATGAGCATCGGGGGAGTGTAGGGAGGCTTGGACGTCCCCGAGGGAATGCCGAGTTCACGATCAGATAGAGCGTCCAGCGGGATGGACAGAGATGCGGTGAGCTCTGGTGCGAGACAGACACTGGTCGAGATGGATGCGTGGAGACAGCAGTTGCCCTCCTCGTCCAGACATTTGAGACTGCAGCCTGCAAGTCGTGTTGTTAAGGAGGCATTTAGTGGACCGATGACAATAAGCCAGCTGGAATCATTAGAGGAAACTAACCATAAGTTGGGGTGCAATAGTGAAGGCTGTTCAGTTAAAGGTAATAATATGGAGGCTATACTTTATAGTTGGGACCACTAGTGGAGTCTGATTATTGGTAGGTAAGCAGTTAGGGTGGTTGCTATATAGGGTGGTTGTTAGCGGAGACAACTGGTTGCAGACATTCATAGAGAATTGTCGGGTAAGCGAACAGTATGATGTAGGTCTCTACTTAATAGAATAATTAAATATTAAAAACAATGTTCGAAGTTAAAAATTGTTATATATACAATATGAACTATATTATTTTATTTACCAAAGAAAATATTTAATGGAGTTCAGTTTTCTTCTATTGACATGTAAGTTAGAATGTTTGTAAAGAACACAATATTATCCAAGAAGTTAGTTGCTTAGCACATTATAATTATATTTTTTATCGAAAAAGTTGTTTTAGATAAAACTATATATTATACGAGAGGAAATCTAAATACGATGTTTAGAAAATTAACACAACGTGAATTAACTGCATCCAAAGGCAATATGAAGCCGCATAATTACTAGATAGCAGACAGACGCCAAATTGTGCCACATGATCTGAAAAGAGCAACACTAGCTATCCGGTTTATAACAGAATTAATGATGAGTCAGTATTATAATTAATTATAAAAAATATGATGTAGTCGTGTCATTCTCTGAGAGCGTTTTAATTAAGTTACTATTATTATCAACGGCAAAACCAACGATTATGCAATGAAATGATACATTTTGAAAAAAGATATCAAAAGAGGCAAATATTCTAATTGTAAACCTTAATAGCTATAAAGCTTGAATAATTCTTATAACAACTAATTTAAAAATAATAATTATTCACTGTAAGAATAAATTATATTATACGCTTTAACAATAAGCTATAATCCAAGATAAAACAAATTTTAAAATTAAATTAATTCTCGCTAGCAATATATTTTCAATTTATAAAACGTCTACATTAACAAATTGATTATAAATATTGAAAAATGTAGTGATCAATAAAACTTTTTAGACATACTTTGTGAAACAGTCTTTGAACTAGTGCAAGTATGTAATGTATCATAAGAAGATCTAACATTTCAAAACGATTAAATGTTAGTATTATAGATTGTCAAGATTTAATGAAACCAAATTAAAAAACTATCATAAATATATTCAACACAGCTATTCAACTATTAAATTAATTAAAATGTTAGTTTTAACACTGAAAACCACCTATACTACGTTTACGAAAATTTATAAAACTTAAGTGTTAACAAAATTCGAATGATAATAATTGTTCTTGATATATTGGTAAATGCTCAAAACTGAAATATGATAAATTTAAATTATTCTCCTGACTTTTTCCAATATATTTCGCAACTGTAACTGTATCTTGAAAATGTAAGATTCTTATAAAGTACGGTTTTTATTAAACTAATCAAAATAAAAAAACATCATCCATATCCCACAGTAGTTCGAGTCAAGTAGTACAGTAAAGGTATACACCAGTCCACCCCCCTCCCCCCCCCACTACCCACCCTTGGAAATCAGCAGATCCACCAACTCCACGTATCCCTGGGAGACGGCAAGATGCAGGGCAGTCTGCTGCTTCCTGTTCCTGATGTCGGGGTCGGCACCCCCCTCCAACAGATGCTGGGCGGCGTTTGTGTGTCCATTGAGAGCAGCCAGATGGAGCGCGGCAAACCCGTCGTCCTTCCGCACGTCGACCAGGTCGCACCGGGCGGCCACCATGAGCCGGACAGCCGCCTCCTGGCCCTAGAGGAGACGTCGCGCGTTTCACATTGGAGGTTTACTTAGTTGATTTAAAATAATACGTTTTAGTTGAAATATAGTAATATTTAGTCACTTTTCAATCCTTATATATAATATTCCATAACAATTTAATAACATAAAAATACGCTTGAAAATTGAGATTTTCAAAATATTTGTAATAATTATGATTAGTTAAAACAAAAAAATAATGGTTTAAGGTTTATAGGAAAGCTACATATTGCGATATTATTACATTTTAATCAAAAAAATTAATAATTTTTTTATGTGTAAAAGTTTTTAGAACTTTTACTTTTTGACAAAATAAATTCAATTGCGTATATAACGACTAAGGGATTTTCTAAGCTGAAATATGACTAAATATTCTTGTTAGGGTCATGTTTATCCAAAATTGTTAAATATATTAGAAAAAGTATTTCTATCGTAATTTCTTTTTAATATCGGAGATGTTGTTATGGTTACTATAAAACTATTTTTTAAGGTTTATTGATGCCATTAGTATCAAAATAAATATGTAATTAATATAACAACAAAAAATGTGTAAATGTTCACAATATTTAACCAAAAAAACTAATATGTGAAATATGTATAATTCATTTAATTTTTCACTTTAAAGTCGATATTCCTTTCAGAAACGAATAAGTTAGTTAAATCCAGATGTGAACTGGCCCCCACCTTGAGAGCGGCAAAGTGGAGACAGTTGAACTTGCGGGTGTTACGCGTGGCCAAGTCTACCTGCGGTGACGAGATGAGAAGCCCCACGATCTCGCGGCTGGGCTTTCCAATGGCGTCGTGTAGTGCAGCGTCGCCGTAGGAGTCCTGAGGTGGGTGGGGGGAACAAGGGGGTGTGTTTGAAATCAATAGGGATGCTGGTGTAAAATGACAGAAAATAAGGAAATTGTTAGGAGGTGATGACTCACATAGAGAAATTGAACAAAGAGAGTTAATTCGTGCTTATCTAGGATTTAAAGTGATCAGTTATAGAGTATTATTCTACAATATTAAGTAATCAAAGCATGGATCGATCCATAATAATCTTCAAACTGATCAAATCAGCCTGAAAGATATGAATTCTAGAGGGAGGAGGGTCCGTAAAGGTTCCATCACCTTTCTTATATAATAGTTTAGGAAGTTCTTCAATGAGTAACAATAAAAAATATGAATTATCCAATTAAACACCATATTACCATACCAGAATGTGTAGCATAACTCGTTAAGGTTAAGTTGTTTCAACTGCATCAATACTGAATTCACGTTTTTCCCATTTTTAAAATAATATACGTTTAATTACACTTGCTATTTTAACAGTAGATAATTACAGACCAAAGTAGGGGTTTTAGAATAATATAGCAGCTTGCGAATAATTACTAAATAAAATAGAAAAACACAAACAAGATAACAACTATCAACTTTAAAAGCAAAAATAGCGTTGCTAAATTAATTAATGAATATAAACTAGTTAACTAGGAAGGAGGGTTTTTATGCGAATGAAACTGAACACACACTAAATTAAATTTCTATTTGAACATGATTATTGACATATTTATGCTATTCAAAGCAATAGACCACCTTTCTCGCAAGTTTACTGTGTTAAACTCTAGGGAGTAAAACGTGTATAATAAATTATTTACCTATACTATAGAATTGCGACTAGCCGTATACAATAATTTATATCACAGAAAGAGATTTAGAAACTAAAAAATATGAAAGTCACACGTGAGAGAGGGGAGAAAATGAGAATCAGGGTTGTCGCACTTGTTCCAGAATAAATTCCAGAACTTGGCACAACATAATATAAATATTATCTGAACAAAGTATCGACACGCAAAGTGAGATAAAACGCAATATCTATACATTGTACTCTATTTAAATAAACTATAAATGAACTATCATATTATATGAAATATTTAAATTTGAAAAGGGCTTTGCAATTTTGACCGTATTATCTAGCAGAAGACGGAAAAAGAATGACGCGAAATAAAGTATTTGATCAAGCAACTTATTTAGAAACAGGAAGCGTAGGTTAAGTTTAGAACAGACAGGTCTCCGTTCTGATAAATTATAATTAATGATCAGGGTGACCGCATAAAATGTATGAAAAATTTGAGTATACATTATCAATTTGATATATTTCACATTAATAACGTTTATTCTTTTAATTATAATTACTAAATAAAACGAAATAAATAGCATCATTTTGCATCCACTAATAAGAACATCATTTGTTTACGAAATACGCAGAATACACCAATTATAGATTAATAAAAAGCCAAGGTCATGTAAAATATATATTATTTATTCCATTTTGATACATGCTTTTATTTATTAAAGATGCATGGTTAAATAGTTATACATAATGTTGATTTACAATACATAATAAAAAATTATAAATATTATAGTTTAATTATGAGTATGACCGGCCATAGATAAGCTAACTGTTCAAAAGTTCCTTCAATTTCTTAAAGTTAATCCATAATGGGCAGTGGTTTTGATAACGTAATTCTTTCAAATGGCGAATATCATTGAATTACATTTTGAAAGACAGAAACAGATTCCACGTGGACTTATATTCTGAGTTTAAAAATGGGTTAGCCTATAATATGTAAACTGAAATTAGCGGGAAAGCTCTCTGCATATTCCAGGCATCCCTGTTAAAAACTGTTCAATTCCACGAATTTTCCAGGTTTTCCAAGACTACAGGAACCCACCCTCCTCCCCGAGGGGGGGGGGGGGGAGGAGAGACAAACAGTGGCTTACCTGTAGGTTGACATTGGCCGAGTGGTGGAGCAGCATCTTGACACACTCGATGTACTGCTTGTTGACAGAGACGTGGAGGGCGGTACACTTGGACTGGTTGGCTG
This sequence comes from Coelogynopora nodosa, assembly GCA_034780555.1. Classification (NCBI taxonomy): domain Eukaryota; kingdom Metazoa; phylum Platyhelminthes; order Proseriata; family Coelogynoporidae; genus Coelogynopora; species Coelogynopora nodosa. The sequence goes on along the minus strand of JAUZND010041711.1, from coordinate 2,923 downwards.
CGTTGACATCGGCGCCGTGCTGCAACAGAATGTCGGCCACTGTTGGTTGGTTGCTGTAAAAAGAGTGGACGGACACTTCACATGACGTGTGTGTTGAGGGGATACCAAGAAGTATGAGGTAATATAACTTTGTCTTGTGAGAATCAATATTATATAGTACGTGAAATAATCAGACGTAGGCAAGCGTTGTTTCTTTCAGTCAGACACCACATAGAAATTTTTGATAATCGAAAATATTTCGTTTTAGCGATGTTTCCTCTTTTAAATGACACTCCTAAATGAAAAAATATATAATTTACACTTATTACCCATTATAGTAATACTATCGGATTTGAGTTCGTAGTCGATCACCGTCATTAAGCATTAAACAGTGAAATTGTTGTAATAAAAATTCTTTACAATACATTTTTTTAATATAATATTTTAGATATATATTAAAATATGTAAACTCTGATTGTCCTATTTTTCTGATGTGAAAGTTATCTCATAAAAATATAATTAAAGGTTCACGCAATTTTCAAAATAAACCTGATTAACTTTTCCAGGTTACAAACATTTAATATATTATAGAGAAAAATTAATGAATCTCGCAGCATAGTGATAAGTAAAAAAATTAAGTGGTCTGTATAGTCTGTAATTTATTAAAAGATAAATTATGAAAATTTATTCCTTATTTCTAGTCGTTAATTATTGCTTCCCTGCCCATTATCAGCAGTACGTCTCCATAAGAGAGATTGTGAGTGAGAAAGTAAGGTTAAGATCAGTAAGGGACAGGAGTTATTTCAGAAAAATTCAAAATAATCTATAATCATTATATTTTCATATTATTAAACATATTCAGGTCAACACACTACTTAATTTAATATAAAATTGTGATTGGGCAGAGTGAGTTCATGAATATTGTTCTTGGAGAGAAGCTTCTGTAGAGGGTCTTCGCTTAAAGAATCATTCATGCACTTAGCCAGTACAGTTCGTAGAAAACTGATTATAGAATGATATATGACACTTTCCGGTAAGATTTTCAAATAAACTAACATCAAATTATTTAGTATAAAATATGATTGAGTGATAAAACTTCCAGGGTGGTATTGATCAAAGCTGGTCCTCTGGATGAGTCGTTTTTTTGTCGGAAAAAAGACTAGATTTGGTATGATCGAAACAAGTCTCTAGTCGTTTTCACCAAACCTGTTTTTCTATAAATAGAACCCACTAGATCTCCCAGTTTATTTTCTTGTACGATCGTAACATAAAAATATAATAATGTTAATTCCAATTAATTATATGCGTAAATATGTAGGGGCGTTTTTCCTTCCTAAAGTGATTAGATATTTAATTTAGTTTGTATAATAAATTTGAACATTATAAAATTTGACTTTTGGTTAACGAGTGTAAAATATACGTCAACTGCTGTATAGTATAACGGTATGCAATAAATGATAACAAATATAAATTGTTTTCTAACTCATTTTGTTATTTAATTTGATACTTAAAATAGAATGCTGCTTTTTTCTCAACAAAGTCTAAAGGCAACTTTTTTTGTCTGCTAAACAGGACTGAACGAATATAAATCCATTACTTTTCCAGAACTCTAATAATAATTTAATACAGTGCTGCTATTTGGACACCGGTAATATTATATAGCTAATTTATCAGAGTAATCAATAATGTTCCACCACAGTGCTCCTACAGACCAATTCTTAATTGTTCGGGCATTGCCAAAAAAATTAGGGCATTCTTATATTTATTAAAATCAAAACAAATGAAGGCAGGCATTAAAAATATCTAATATTTTTATTGCTTTATTGTGTTGTTACAACACTCTGTATGTAATATTATACAACAACACTATGTACGGTAATAATAAATATAACACTGATAAGAAGCTCTTGGAAAGTAATAAAGTAAAATATAATTATAGAAACTTTTCTGTTTATTTTGATTTTTTAGCAGGTGGTTCTCTCTCATTGGCAACAATTTCATTCACATACTGTTTAATGACATTGTTTGTAATTTTGACCGCTTTACAGAGTCTCTTCTTTTCAAGCTAGCCTTGTTTCTTTATTAATGTTTCGATGTATTCCTCTGATTCATTGGCTCTTTTATTCAGGCCTTCTAACAATTATTGTACCATTTTCTGTTTTTCCTCCATTTTTTGGCAATCTCTACCTCAGTCTCCTGGGATGACTCAAACAGTGTCTTCATCAATCTAATTTAATTGTGAGCTGCTTTGACTTTGACACTGATAGTCTTCTCCAGTTCATTTATTTTTTCATCTTCTTTTGTTTTGTAACAATAATTGTTGGTAGTTTGCCCGGTCCAAAGTTCAAAACTAAAATGAACCCTGTAAAATAACAAACACTGACAAAAACAATTCAGGCATAAAAGATGGCATTGTTCGGGCATTCGGGCGTCTGTGGGAGGAAGAATGTGTTTTAATTACTACGGAATTACAATAGTATTAGGAAGTTAGTAATTTAAGACAATTTATCCTAAAAAATTAGTCCTTATTCCCCGGTCAAAACTGCCTTCCATGCCTAAACACTGGTGCAAATAGACCACAATATCAAATTCTTCCTCCTCTTCTCCCAAAAGGAGAACACAAACACAGTCTGGCCAACTCACCCAAAGCAGGCGTAGTGGAGCGGCGTGTCGCCCTCATCATCCCTGCTGTCCAGCCGAGCGCCGTACTCGATGAGCAGACGCACCACCTCCACATGGCCCTCGTGACTCGCCACCTGCAGCGCAGTCTTACAGTTGCTAGCCGCGTCCACCCGGCAGGGGAACTTGGCCAGGATGTCGGCCACAATGTCCAGTCGGCCGCGGGCCGCCTCGCCCACCAGACGGTCCGGGTTGGAGATGTTCCGGAGTTCGGACAGTTTCTCGACCACCTCGTCCAGGCTGCTCTCCGCTGGAGTGGAAGGGG
>JAUZND010041700.1:0-20866 GCA_034780555.1 Coelogynopora nodosa | reverse complement strand
CGAGGTCTGCAAGGTTTACCCCGTTTATCTCGAGGTCTGCAAGGTTTACCTGGTTTACCTCGAGGTCTGCAAGGTATACCCCGAGGTCTGCAAGGTATACCTCGTTTAAATTGTAATTCTTAGAGATTTGCCAGGTAACCCTTGCAGACGTCGAGGTCTGCAAGGTATACCTCGTTTAAATTGTAAATCTTGGAGATTTGCCAATTAAACCTAGCAGACGTCGAGGTCTAAAAGGTATACCTCGTTTAAATTGTAAATCTTAGAGATTTACCATGTAAACCTCATTTAAATTGGAAATCTTAGAGATTTCCACACTGAACCCTCTGGTCCGCCATACACAATTGCTGCCAAAGTAGTTTTGCCGAATGTCATTGAAAACTAATAAATTATCAAAATAACGAAAAACTTTCATTGTAAACAAAAACATTAAATAAAAAAATTATTTCAAATTTTTTATTTGTTATTTAATACTTTTGATTTGACAAAAAGACGTTAAAAAGCAATTCGAACAGTTATCGAAAAAATTAACTTTAATACATACAACTAACATCGTGTATTGTCCCTATAATGGCATCAGGGATTATTTGCGAGAAAGAGCTTTACGACTTATAGCTTTATGTAATTTTCATTTACGAAAATTCATTTAAATGCTCAGATGAAAATTTGAAATAAATTTTGTTTCATTTCAATTTTATTTTAAATTCAATTTTATATTCACGATAAAAATTTTATTAGCTAAACGTATTTGGATATTATAGACAGCTTTTTGTTTTGAATAAATACTAGATATTATATATATATATATATGACAATTCTTGATTCATTAATGAAATATATATACGTTTTGAATATATGTCATTAATAATAATATAATAAAATGTAACATAATATCAATATAAATAGTTAGCTATAATATAGATTTAATATAGATGACAATTCAATTAAATTAATTTACATGTTTTGATATTATAAGTAGTCTAAATTCATTAAGTTGTCACTGAGATGCATTTCAATTGTTTGATTTATTAATTATAACACATATTATCTGGGTGTCTATTACAAATAATAAACGAATCATTCGAAACAACTTACGGGTTACTTGAAGTAAATGAATTATAGGGGCATTATTAAGAAAATATATGTCGGGGGGTCTTGAAATAAATACGGGTTCATTATTTAATGAATGGTTTTAATAATACGTAAAGTGTTATGCAACAATTTATTATTTATTTATTTAATGAACATATTTTATTGCCAAATTATAATCTTTTCGTAAACACTAAACATAGTATACATATTCTATAATTAGTGTTTACGAAAAGACAATAATTATCGCTAATTGCCATTAGTAATAGCTATAATATATATATAATACAACTTTAAACGTCTAATTAATAGAACAAAATAATGCTTATGACAAATAATTTTATTATATATAGTTGTATGCGTTGTTCACTATCTATTATCTACCACATAAAAATGCAACCTGAACAGATTTAAAATTATTATGACACATCATATAAAGCAACATTCAAATCGCTAATATATACACAAATACATAAACATGATGTGTGACTTTAAAATGAAAATAAAGTATTACATATAGATTTCCATATAATTATAACAAAATGCAATTCAGTCGATGGATTCAAATAATACAACAAGAAGAAAATGTAGTTATGTAGGCTAATCATTTCGTAAAAAACGAACTAAAATATAGCACTATATTTTCAACAAATAACACATTTATTATAAATATTCATTTATGTCACAAAACGTTATCTTTAATGCTGTTGTATCATTTTAAAAGTCAAAATCATACATTAGAATGTAAATTACTTCTAAAAACATCATTATTATTTCACAGTGTATTTTGTACTGCTGCTATTCAATTCTCTACTTTCTGTTCGATCTTTGGATGATGACGTCATCTTTGAGTATGACTCAGAAGCTGCCTTCTTGACCCGTCGAGTGGCTAGAAATGACAGGGCAATGAAGAAGCCTTGGAGACTATTAATCAATCCAGCGATTTTTAATATAATTTTATTTTGAATAAATACGGAGATTATTAGAAAGAGCCAAAAAAGTCCGAAAAGGGTTGTAAGCTTGACGCACAGCAGCAACATCGATCGATTACCAGTTCTGTGTCCGCGAACATTTCGTGTATCACGTGCTGTGCGATAGAAATGGCGAAAGGTGGCGATACATGCTCCAAAATTGAACACGAGCACCATTGCCACGGGAATAAAAAACCAGACAATCCCGCCCCATTTATTGTTGAACCAGCACAATCTAATTCCATATGAGGGGCTGATGAGAGAATTTGGCCAGAATCCATCCAGAATAACGCAGACCACTATCACTAAAAAAGGGAGACCAAAGCCAACTAAACTGAATTTGGCAAATCGAAACAGGGGCCGTGAAGATGGCCCACTTTGCTTGTAAAAAGTTCGCAATAGATCCACTGCAAAGAGAGCCATCCAGATGAAACTCGTCAAATAAAGATAGTGAAGCAAGGCGCCTACAATTGGACACCCGGGCCAGATATCTTTGGCACTTGAAGATGACAAGAAGACGATCATCCTAGCTAAGATGGTGCATGCCAATGCAAGTGTCATAATTCCACCAAAATTGCGCAACTCTTTAATACAAGAATAAGCGACAATTAAAAGCACAAGTGCAATGGCTGAAATAATGCAGCATGCAGTCGTCAGAATATTAAAAACCAAGTCAATTTGGCTAATCTCAATTTCAGTTCCATTTAAAGTATTGTTTGTGTCAGCAGTAATGGTGGAATTGTTAGTAGTAATGGCTGAAATACATTCTTGTCCGCACCACTGATTAAAATCAAGAAGTTGGTCATAAGATCCTCCAAACAAATCATATGAATATGAAAATATATGTGATGACCCAACTTTCATTTGGTAACATTTGACTGTTTCACAATTACAGCAAGCAGGATTTCTAAATGTTCGTCCGTATTTTCCATAACTATACCATGTTGATCCATTTAAGCACTGTTTAATTACTTCGAGCGATGTATTGGCAGCGCATTCATTATTTGGAATGATGAAGCAGTCTCGTTTGGCTATCAAAGGAATCTCTTTATTTAAACTGCATCTGCCACCTTTTATTAAATATTCAATTTCACTTTTATTGTATTTTTCAGATCCCTCTTTCAAGCGGGGACATCTGATTGTAATATTAGGGATATGTTTAGTAAATGGCTCCATATGACATTGAGCGCAGTATTTATTTTTAAACAGCTTACCATTTTCCGCATAGACTGGAACATCATACATGACTCCATCTTGAATAGTCCGTTTTTCACAACGTGAGATAGTTTCACTAGATTTAAAAGTTCTGGGACATTTATTAATCATGTAATATTTCTTATCACCAACACCCTCACAGTGTAAGTATTGTGTATTTTCAAACGGATTATAAGGTTTTGTGGAAAAAAGAGATCGTTTCCGTATTTCTTCCTCACAACAGTCCCCATAAAAGTCACAAACAGAATCACATCGACAGTGTAATGGGTCTCCTAATAGGCAACTGCCTTCATTGAAAGCAACCATTTCCGTGATATTGCCCGTTAACTCCTCTTCTTGAGCAGCACATATTGACAGAAATAACAATGTTAAACATATTTTTCTAGTTGCTTTGTATTTAGGATACGCCATGTTTTATAAAACACTATTTATAATTATGACATTGTAAAGTGACTCCTGACTTACTGACTTGATATAGTTAGACCGTCAGCTTTATATATGATATGCGGATGTCTTATCGTAATCAAGTTGTTCAGCCAAAAGAACCAATGATCAACCTTCTACATCGTTTTATGTTTACTTATACTTACTTATGCTTATTTTATGCCACCCGTCAACCGTTATATATATATATTATTGTTACATGTTGTTAATAATAATAAGATGTTGTTATGTCTGATCATGTTTTCTAGTGTTCTTTACATGTGAGTTTATAGAGTAAACATTACTGTTTCTTGTTTTTTTTATTAAATATAATAAATAGTCTGATAATATATTATGTTAATTAGACAGTATAAAATCAGATGTCATACAATATATCAGATATGTAACAATACATTCCTACAGAACTATATGTTTAATTAAAAAATTAATTATGTTAAATAACATTGATATTACAAAATATGAATATAATTATATTATTATAAATAATTTAGATTTGAGTATTACAGCTATAATGTTATTGTATGCAGTATTCTATTTACACTACATTAACTATAAAAGCTTACCTGCTTAACAATAAAAGAGAAAGATAAAGGCACAATTTTATATTGATAACCAATAACCTAATATAATATCAAACTGGTTTAGCAAAACTAAAGAAGTATACTTATGTGGATAGGTGTGCATTTACATTTAGTAATTTTTGCATTTTGAATTTTAACATGCATTAATTTTTATGTTTAGATTGAAGTAGTGAACAATTTAAATCATTTAAAACCTTTTAAAACATTTAAAAAATAAATCAATAAGCAAAATTTGTAAACTTGGATTAAACTTACAATTCATATCATATTTAGTTATTTAAATAATAATATAGTTTGCCAAATATTCCTTTGATTATACCTTTAAATATTTTACCAAATTTTAATTTATGTTTTTTTGCATTTTAGTAAAGGAAAGATTTTTTATTAAAATTGTTGTTATTGATTATTTTACTGGTGAATACTAAATTTACCAAATCATAAATGCACCACTTATGAGTATTTAAAACAGCGGTAAAAAGGTACCTCTTTAATTATATTGCCCAATATATAAAGATTAAGTTGAATGCTCGTGCCACACGATCTCAAGACAAAATGAATGCTTTACATATTATTCAATAATTGGCGTTGTTTTTCATAATTTATTGTTTAATTTTTTTTCAAACATACGAAAGACTTAGTTTTCTGCGTTTATAATAATCGTTCTGATAAGCTTAAAACCAAGGAGTAATTGTTGGTGGTTAATTTAAACATATTATTAGCGTTGAACAAGGTACATACCAATATAACTCAATAGAAGCCTATCCTAAATACTTCAGACTAGCATAGCTTATTTTCTGTATACTGAAGATCCAAAAATACGTTTATTAAGATTGAGATTGGTTATAACATGCTGTTTGAAACTTAGACGATCATGTAATTGAATTATAAATAAATATATCAATTTCACATCATCAAGCGTCCATAAAAGCTTCAATAATGTGGTAAAAGTAATTTAATATGCGCAAATTATAGTTAGCTATACAAAAAAGCTAAAAATATGACAATGTTGAAAAATCACACCACAATTAGGTTAAACTATATTACATATCCATAACTTTTGATTAGTATAATATAGTTATAGCAGAGAAAATTACATGTTGTATTGCCAATATAATTGGGGGGAATAAGTCAATAAATTTATAGTCGAATTCGATCAAATTAACAAGAACTATTAGCAAACAAACAAAGCTAGCGCAAAAAATTTATCTGCAGTATTTTATGTTTTTCATATCTTTATTTTCATTAACAAAAAGTACAACTACAGTTGTTAAACATTATTTTAAATAATTTCACTGTATTTTACATTTAGAGGTCCAATAGTTATTTTTCTCTAAATTAACTAAAAGAGTTATAAACTGAAGCCTTTAATTTTACCTGAGCACTGAATTATTGAGAAATAGGACAAATAAAATGATCACTTCAAAATTGCTATACAGAAAAACATTTTCTCAAAGTCTACAATAACATCAAAATGTTCTTGTGATGGGTTGTACCTGCCTTAAGGGTATTAGTTTTGTTCGATATTTTGTCATCATTTTCATATATGAATATTTAAAAAATATGCTTTATTTATTAACAGCATAATATATAGGTAATTTGTATATTCGTCACTTTTAAGGTCGGAAACAGTTTAGATTAAAATATATTTCAATTTTAAACATTGTTCCCAATTACAGAAACAGATAGTTGCCATTTTTATATTTTTATAAAGCTAATATAACCACGATGTATCATTTATTGTATCCATATCTTTCCAGTTAACAATGCAAACCTATTTTTATTAACGTAAAATAACCAGGTCAAGAAATGATCGACAATTAAAATGTAAAAACTTGAAATTTACGCGAGATCTGAATAGATAGTTTAAACAAAAAAGAACCAATCGAATTGCATGACCTATGTAAGTATCTAAGCTGAGTTTTATTATAGATAGTCATCAACTACATTGCAAAAAACTATAAAATTATTAATACAATGGCTGCTTTAGATAAGGAATAAATAATAAAATGCTTTATTAAAAATCAAACACATTACCATTCTTTTCTGCACTTTGAACGAATAATTTAATTTAATTATATTATATTTTATTTAATATTTATATATTATATTATATTTAATTTAATTTAATATGTATATATTATATTATATTACGCACCATATTTAATTATTAATAAATTTGAATAGTGCATGTTTACATATTTTTAATTACTAAAAATATAATATTAAGCTTTTTTTATATTTCCTATTAATTCAACAGATACGTTACATTATACTATCAATGTTGTTCTCACATTTCGAATAAGTTGTTTAATTTATTACATTTGAAAGGCTTACTAACGTTGTAAAACAATTATTTGAAATAGTAATTATTTACAACAATAAATATTTTGAATATATATATATATATATTGTAACCGTTCCTAATTTGCAAGAATTATTAAAAAATAATTTATTTTTTTAAATTTTGAAAATAATATATAGAATATTTATCTTTCTATATAAATTAAACCAGAAATGGAGGCTTAGATATCCTTACTTAATGTTTATTTACTTATTTTTTTAAACATTTGAAATATATATTATATGTTTTATATCTACTGTTTCACAAGAACGTCGAAAAAATCAAAGAAGATTTAAAATTTAATAAAATACAGGGACGTCTAATATTTTATTGAAAAAAACACGATCACGTTTTTTAGAGTTTGATTTTATGTTTTTCGATATCTATTATTTGTCATTGTATAATGGATTGGTTTGGGCTGTAAGCTATGAAAAATATAGTGTAACTATATTAATTACAAATACAGGGCTGTAACCTATCTATATGTTAAAATGTGAGTAAACGAGGAACACTTGGAAAGCTGCAACCGCTAAAAAATATAGCTCATTTTATAGCATCCTTGACTATATAAATTGAGAATTCTATAAATTACTATTTAATTGTCTATTTCATAACAATGAGCATTTTCATGAAAAGCATCCACAAAACGTCAAAAGTTGTCTACGCTTCTGGGAGGATGCCACCATTTTGAAAAGGGAGAGTCCTTTAAAAATATATACATATAATTGATGTTCAATTTTCAAAGATCGTTTATGTGAAGGCTCTTATAACATGTCCTGTTATCGATTACATCATTTTGGGACATTTTTGTAAACACACATAATAGATAATATGCTTGTTTTTTTTATTATCACTTAGTTTTATGTCCATAACGTCATCATTTTATAAAAAATATAATAATTTACTGTTTTAAGCGTATTCTATAATATTTTATATGTTTTACTATTTTATTATATGTACAGGTTAAACTAACATTTAAGTAGCTATTTAAATACCTTCCACACCGCAAAATAGGCACATCGTCCTAAAAACAAACCCATACTGGGTCATTAACCCTCAATGAAATAAATTGTTTCATTGATATCTAGTATAAAATATAGCGAAACCAGACTGTTTTTATTAATATACATATATATGTATACATATATACATATATACATATATATGTATATGATATATGTATAATAATATTTATATGTATATATATCATGTTTTTTATCGTTTGAAAAAACAAGATTTATTACAAAAAAATTGCTTTTATATTTTTATTGAACAGATATGCATACGTATATATATATATATATATATATATATATATATATAGATAGATATCTCTTTTTTACGAAATCGAAAATTTTAACTTAGCCTATAAATTAAACTGAAGAATGAAAAATGAATGAAAACGCACCATAAATAAACATATAGGTAAGGACTATAATCTATAATAATATGAAAATTAAAAATATATGCGTTACTTTCAGTTATTGTAATTTATTCCAACAATATAATTGCATAATAGTTATATTTTACTGACTTTTATATTAATCGGTATATGTAAGTTCATGTTTTAAAAGTAACTTTTTTTATAAATAGGCTACACCTATGATAAAGCTATACAAATTATTTATTAGCTAAATTTGAATACATTTATTATAAAAGATTATTGAACTTATATATTGTAAATAATATGCTTCATAAATAACGCAGGGAAAAATAAAACATATAAATACATAATCAGTATTTTTTTTTTATAATAAGTGTCAAGCTAAATATCATGAGAAATATCATGAGAAATATCATGAGAAATATCATGAGAAATATCATGAGAAATATCATGTTCTATAATAGTGTATAACGCTTTATGCAATACATGTAGAGGTGTCTAAAAAAATCGTATTCCATTCTTGTACAATTACATTCCGTACAATATTGTTTATAGATAAATAGATAAATACAGAAAATATATTATATGTTCAATGTGGTATTGTTATGGACTATAGGGGCCCCAATTTTAATTTAATAAGGCTCCTACAAAATGTGAGGGGCGGGTGTGCGTATCCCATGTACATACACCTTTCTACAATAGGTGACGGCGCAACATCTGAATACACATAATATACTGAAACAGAATACACTGAATAAAATAAAGTTTATAAAAATACATTGTTTCATGACCTCACAACCTTAATAAATGGTTGTGACTTAAATCCAGAGGAAATTCCTGAGGAATAAAAAAAACACTGTCTTAAGATCGGCTATAAAACAAGTAGCTAAGATAAACAAACAATGACAATTTAAAGAATGTAAAATGTTTTTAAAAATATATAATAATATCCATTTTTTGTACAATGTTATAATTCATTTTAATAAGTGTTGGTATTTATATCAATTTTACTGCACATTACTTATGGTATATAATTGGGATATAATTATTTTTTATCATTTTTTATATATAATTATTTTTTATATATTATTATTAATTACTTATATATTAATAATATCCACTAATTATAAAATGCTAAATTAATACAATAATACTAGAAGGTTTATTAAATTAAAATTAGTTATAAATCAATTCATTAGTTTATTTCACAATTATTTTAAATGTATATATACACGTATATCGACCATTTTTATCGACTTTGAAAATCCCTTTCATTTATTTTTTTAGTTAATTTGAACATTGTTTATTTCAGCTACGTTTGCATTGACGACCCTGAAAAATTAGTTAAATCTCTTCCGGATTTATTCTCCGGTTTTTCTTCTTGATTTAAGTCATAACCAACATAAATACCAAAAATATATTATCCTGATGATTGAAACTGCAACTAATAAACAAACAAACAAACAAAAAAATATCTATAATTTAACTGTAAAAAATGGTTTTTACTTGATGCAACTTTAAACATGTAGTATTGACCCAATTTAACATCAACGAAATTTTATAAAACTATTTACTCCATTGAGAACATATTTCCACATATCAGTGTTCAACTTACACCTGAAAATCCGCGCCTTTGGTTTACAATGGTCTTTCCTTGCACTGGAACAAAATCAAAAGGCAAATAAGTTCGAGACTAAATTGTAAGTTCAATCAGTTCCATCAGTTCTGCACGATAATAATAATCAGAAAATTGCGCATTAATTGCAATCAACTAATGGTGCTTAATTCACAGTGTATTTAGTGCTTCTGCTCATGCTATTGTTTTCTTTACTTTCATTCCGATCTTTACCAGAAGACGTCATTTTAGAGTAGGATTCAGAAGCCGCTTTTTTGACACGTCGAGTGGCTAGAAATGACAGGGCAATGAAGAAGCCTTGGAGACTATTAATCAATCCAGCAATTTTAATTATTAGTTTATTTTGAATTAATACGGAGATTATTAGCAAGAGCCAAAATAGTCCGAACAGGGTTGTAAGCTTGACGCAAAGCAGCAACATTGATCGATTACCAGTTCCTTGTCCACGAACGTTTCTTGTTTCACGTGCTGTGCGATAGAAATGACGGAATGTGGCGATACAGGCGCCAACGTTAAATACAAGTATCACTGCAACAGGGATAAAAAACCAGACAATCCCGCCCCATTTATTGTTGAACCAGCAAAATCGAGTTCCATATGACGGGCTAACGATAGTTTTAGGCCAGAATCCATCCAGAATACCGCAGACCACCACCACCATAAGTGGCAGACCAAAGCCAACAATACTAAATCTTGCAAATCGAAGTAGCGGACGTGAAGATGGAACACTATTTCCATAGAAGGTGTGCAAAAGGTCCACAGCAAAGAGGGTCATCCAAACAAAACTTGTCAAATATATATAGTGAAGCAGAGCGGCAAGAATTGCACATCCGGGCCAGCTACCCTCTGCACTTGAAGATGACATGAAAACTATTATTCCAGCTAATATAGTACATGCTAATGCCAATGTCATAATACCTCCGAAATTGCGCAAATCTTTAATACATGAATAAGCACCGATTAAAAGCACAAGTGCAATGGCTGAAATAATACAGAATGATGTTGTTAGCATTCCAAAAACAAAATCTATTTGGTTCATCTCAATCTCAGTTCCATTTACAGTACTGTTGTTATCAGAAATCGAAGAATTCTTAAATGGCATACATTCCCCTTCACACCACTGATTAAAGTCAAGAATGAAGTCATATCCTATTACAAATGGTGCACCGTGAAGCAAATAAGGATTCATTATTTCGTTTTCATAACACACTTTTGCTTCACATTTACAGCAAGAAGGATTTCGAAATAGGCCTCCATATTGTCCATGACTAAACCATGCCGACCCAGTATAGCATTCGTTAATCATTTGAATCGATGCATTTGCTGCGCAGTTAGGATAATTAAATAATTTGCATTCCCGTTTAGCTATTTGTGGTATTTCCTTTTCAATAACACATTTACCACTTCGAACAAGCGATTCAATCGAATTTTTTGTGATTTTTATATTGTCTTTCTGTGATATATCACATTTGAATTTAATATTAGGAATACGTTTAGTAAATGGCTCATCATGACATTGCGCACAGTATGTGTTTTTGAACAGCTTACCATTTTTTGCATAGACAGGAATATCATAAATGATTCCATCGGTGTGAGTATGGTCCTCACAGTATTTCGATATTTCTTTTGATTTGAAATTACTTGGACATTTATTAATGATAGAGTAGTAAACGGAAAATTCATCATCAAAAACACACTCCGAATATGTTATCGGTTTTCTAGGTTTAATATTATTCGAAGAAAGACTAGATCGTTTCAATAATATTTCCTCACAGCAGTCGTTATAAAAATCACAAATAGAGTCGCACCGGCAGTGGTTGGGATCTCCCAACAAACAGGTACCGTTGTTGAAGGCCAAAGGCTCTGTAATGTTAAATGAATCTTGTGTTTTGCATTTTGATACTAATAGCACAATAAAACATATTGTATTAAATATTAAGGATTTAATACACATGATTAAAGAAATGGCAACCAAGAGAACGTAAAAAAACTTTTGCTATCGAAATGTGATCGTTTCCATGAAACGGGAAGTTTTAACGTTCACAGTATATTGATATTTTAATGTAGATTCATTTATACTGATTGGTTTTATTATGTATTTTATGTAACCAATCACCACCCTCAATTTTTTCACTGTTTTTCATCAAGTCATTCTACATATCTTAAGACGATATATTTTGTGATCTAAGTTTGCGCTTACATGTACCCACGTTATTAAACAGTTTAATATTTAACTCTTTAGCCGTAGGGAAGCCTTAAACAAAAATTGATCCTATAGTACGGAATCAATTTATTCACCAATCCAGTACGTTATGGTGTAGATCTGATTTTAAATAAATATGTTGTCATCTAAGGAGACGCTTGATCAGCTGTAAAAACATCCGATCCAAACTCCAGCATAGTGAGACAAAAATAGTGTGCTACCTACCCACAATTACTTTTTTCAAAATGTAATTTAAAAATAGTTAATACTAACTATACCGTGTTTGGACAAATCTAAATTTATTTTGTATTTTGTAACAAAATGCATTATAGATATAGGCATATCATATCTACTACGATTAGATTAATAACTGAAATTAAGACGCAGCTCTGAAGCTTCTAACTTCATACTTCGAATACAGGAGACAAATAACAATAATTAACGGAAACCGCAGTGCATAACAGAATGTAGAATACAGAGTACCCCCAGGAAAGTGTACTGGGACCTCTTCTATACACACTCTATGTTCTAAATTGTCATTCACAAACAACAGAAGCACAAGAGGGACTGGACCTTGTGCAATACGCCGACACAACCATAATTTTTTGGGGAAAGACCGATGAACTGGCAGCTCAACGTATGAACACAGCTTTGAGAAGTATGCAGCAGTAAACAAGCCGGCAATTTAATCCAGCAAATTGCAACTTCTACGACTTCCACGGCGACGAAAGAAGACAGGTACACAAGTAGAATTAAAGATGGGAGGAGCTACGCTACCATACTATGATACCATTGACGTACTTGGAATGACAATAGACCCGTCTCTAACGTGGGTAAACCACTGTGAAAAGACACTCAATATAGAATAACGCACATAGTGCACAGCACATTTCAAGAAAAGATAACAAACTCCTTGCAAAAACGCTGTCAATCTCTCACTTGACCTGCAGCAAAACTGCACTACAGAGCGCCTCCAGCGAAGCGAAAGACCTACTTGATCGGTGGTTCAAAGCTGCAGGGAGAGTCGCTGCTGGAACAACACGAAGCACGCAAGCACTTGACGTACTCAAATGGCCAACGCTGGAAACTATAACGAAAAAAGCCAGACGACAGATAGCAGCCCAAGACGTATGGTTGACCTGTTACCCACAAACACTCTGCAACCGTATGCCTTTGACGACGAAAATTGGGGAGACTCCGGTAGCAATCGAGACCAGAAACGCGATCCCAGATGGCTTACGCACGATCATTGCTCAAACAAAATTCGGGGAACAGGCATGTCGTTTCTAGGCTCCAAGAAGCTTCAACCATAACCCCTATTTACTATTGCCCATTCTAATACTGCACACTTGTACAAGCAGTAGAATAAACCGTATTATTAACTACTATATTAAGGCATCGAAATCATAAATAGATGCGAAAAAGGTATCCAAATTTTTTTTCAGGTTGAAACTATTTTCAGTATCAAGTATTTTACTTTTAATAAAAATTTTACTTAAATTATCAATAAAAGTGCGTTGAAAACAATTTACTTATGGTCATATTTATAAACCCTATTTAATAACCATACTTTAAAAATATTGCCAAATTGGTTAAAAAATGTATACAGTGTCAAATCGTGTCCCTAACCGAATTTTGCACATAACTGACTAAAAATGAATTAAAAAGCTAAATTATGAAAATGATTATAGAGAGAATTTCTCGTTTTAGTCGTCATACAAGGCAAACAAATTATAACGACTAAAGTCCATTGACTCTAATATATTCAAAATAATGCAGTTGTTATATTTACATTTTTTAATATAAATTCTATGTTATAAATAACATATCCGTTAGCAGCAATACAAAAAACAGATATGAATTACTGAAGTATATAATATATACAGGAGAAAAAACAGACAAATTTACAGTAACATCAAATATGTAACACATTAATAAGAACAATAAGAATAATAAGAACAATACATACATATTTTACATGCCGCCTAGATTTAAACATTTGGGAGACTACAACTGTTCAAAGTCTGCTAATGTTGATGGTGACTAACATTAAAGAATTATAAAACAAATGATTCAGCAAATACGGGTTTTACAATGGAACACTCCAGACAATAATTATAATTGATATCAAGTTGCGACGCAGTCTGTAATTTTTCCAATAGCGGAAAGCAGGCATGAATGAACTTTTGTGGACTACATCCGACCACATTTTGCAATTATCGTTTTTTGTTGATTTCATTGCACAACAGACTACTTTGATAGTTTCTTTCTGTAACATGAAAAGATAAAACAAAATAATTTTTTAAAAGCTTAATAAAAAGATAAACAAACTAACATAGTATTATGCCACGAGTAGAATATGGCTCATAGCTGCATGTCAATAATAATAGGATTTTAACAATAAAACTACTAGAATATAATTTCTTTTTTCACGGGGTTCAATTTAACAACAGACTTCAAATGAATACAGCTCCCACATTATTCAATCGATATTAATGAATCGATATTCGGAAACTTCCTGCATAGTTCTTTATGGTCGATAACGCGTTGTAAATATGTTAAACACTATTGATTTTTTAGTCAGTACCGATGGTAATGTTGATCAAGGCAGATACATTAAATCAGAGTTAAAACTAAAAAAAGCAACTTAAACCATTACAAAAAATATGATTAATTGAAGAATAATTTATTTCTAAAGATTATTCAACTAATATATTCAGAAATTACTATTTAAAGGATTAACAGTTTTTTCATCTAGTATATGGAAAGTAAAATATCAACAATATTAATAATATTCGCAATTTATCAAAAAAAGCAGTTTAAATAATTAATTAATATCGACATCATATTGTAATACTATATTATTATCAACCTTAAATATATGCAAAAATGGACATCTTGTTATATGGCTACATACTCTAGTATAACATATATATATTAACCATTGCACACAATGTACACCATAAGAGACATGTATATCATAATATTCTAAAAAAAACTTTAATAACAAATAATATATTCCATCAAACTACAGATTGAAAACCGTTTATTTATAAACATGAAACTTCAGAACGAACTGTTACTATAGCTACATTGTGCGCATCATATACTATATGTATATAAATATATATATCCCACATGTCTTATAATATTAGAACTTTATGAACCAACCTTGGCTTAACAACGTAGCATAAATATAAATTACCATAACATAAATGGCAATGCGGTAGCTGACATTAAAAAATACCAAACTTACTGCTGGTTTGCATTTCTGCCGCTCAGTACAACATAGGCCTGCTTTTCAGATTCCAGTTTCTTGTGCAGCTTATCTACTGTGCCTAGCGGAGTGTCCGAACTAGACATACATTTCATCAGCTGGAGAGAGAGAGAGAGAGAGAGAGAGAGTGTGTGCTTTAAGATAAAATTACAATCTAAAATCTAGAAATACACAAATTGCAATGAGGAAAAATCAATTAATTTAATGAAGATTTACAAATCAATACATGTTTACAGTTTATTTACGAACAGAAAACTTTAATAGAACTTAGATGTTACGTCAATTTTCATATTAAAATAAAATAATCATTGACAAATAAATATATTACATATAATATAATTATTTGCAATCAAATACATATTGTAAAATCACAAAGGCAACGAGAATAATGTCACGAATTTTGCACATTTATTGCAAAATTTTACGAGTACTGATTAGAAATTTAATTAAATAAAAATAATTTCAATTAGTTGAAAATGTCGGAGAAATAATTGTTTTTTTATTTTTTAGTGTAAAACGAGTGTTATCAATTCTATCAGATAAATTAAATTTAACATTATTATTTAGACCTCGTGCATTTTTAGTGCGTAAGATTTGCGTTAGTGCTTTCTGGAACGTTAAAAAGTACTAAACATACTCTTAGCACAATATTTCAAGTACATATTCAAAGCACATATTATAAAAATTATCAATGAGGTTAAATATGTGAAATATTTTTTAAAACGATACAAGATTAAATAACAATTGCACAATATTAGTTTAAACCAATTTTTTTTATCTTAGTTAACATCAATTCCAAAATATAATATTTTAAATCCCATAATACATCATTTTGTTTATATTACATCAAATCGTGTAAATCTTGAAGTTCTGGTCATGTTAAGTAATGTTTTAGACTTCAAAATTAGCATCAACTTTTACTTTCATTAATCAAAGTGGAATTTTGGTGAATACACGGGTATTATATCAAATTCATTTATTTTGTTAACATAACAAGAACTCAAATAATTTATGATTTTATATAAAATATAAATATTGATACTTTCTTAAATGAAAGTTGAACCTTAGAGAATAAACGATATTATTCAAAATTCTAAATGTTATTCAATTTTAACTAAAATCCGATTTTACGTAAAGTGAAAAGACAGGTAGTTTCCTTAACGCAAATAAAATATATATTGTGCACGATTTAGTGCATAATAAAAAGATTAATACTTTCATAAACGAAAGGAATTTTAAAAAAAACACAATTTTATACAAAATATGAAGTCTAATATTTTACTTAACACACATTGAATTGCAAGACACAATAGTCGAGTTTACTCAAAATATAAATGTTGCCACTTTCATTAATGTCGACACTAAAGGCTTTTTTCTGGAATTAATTCGTTATCAATAGGCTAATCAATGTAATGATTGATAACGTACAACAGAAATGATGTATTCATTCTAAAAAATGGAATAGACCTAATTCGACGTATTTAAAAAGTATAATCAATGAAGCAGCAGGCAGCCCTTACAATCTCATCCTGGACCTGCTTCATCCTCTTCTCAGTCTTCTTGTTCCCCGAGCCCTTCCCGTGGAACCGATGACTGAGCTGGCGGAAGGCCTCCTTGGTGTTGAGGTCGCGACCCGAGTCGTCCACATACTTCAGGTGGACGTCGGGCCGGTAACCCACCTTCTCCTTGAAGTCGGTCAGGGGGCCGGAGAAACGGTCGCGCTTGCGGAACTTGGACTCAATGTCGTCGTAGCGGATCTCCTCCTGGACGAAGTGTTTGGCCACCAAGTTGGTCAGTTTAGCCTCCGGGACCTGTGATGCAGGGTGTATCAGGACTAATCTTAATATCTTCCTTATAAAGAAGATAAGTTACCTTACTATAGAAGCACCAAGAGATTGGGGTCAAATTGATCAACCGTAGTTTGATAGTTTACTACTAAAAATCGACTGTGATTTTTCTTCTGAAATTGTGAGTATCTGTCCAATTAAATATGAATGCGCTGTTGACTCCATATTATATTTTTGTAAAATATATTGAAGAAGCTGAAGACGTTATACAAGACAATAATCTTTTCAAACTGTGAAAAGTATTGAAGCTTTTAGACTCAAAAATGCTAATTACATCATTGCATGAACTCCGATAAAAAAAGTGTTAGCGCTTACTTATAACTTATAACCAAGCATAATTATCATAGACATTTAACTATATTTAGTGTAGGCTATTATATATATAACTAAGCAAAAAACTATAAAATATACATATTTCAATACGAACAGCCTGTTTACTTATGGTTTTCATACAATTTAACATGCAATCAGTTAAATATACCAATATAATTCTTTAAAATTTTCAGTTTTTTATATGAAAACAATTTAAGTTCACAATTTAACAAAATTCGACATTCTAGTTGGGCGGTTACCATACAATATTTTTACACAACGCCACTTATAACGGCCTAATGTGTGCTTTTCGCTATACACACTGTATTGAATTGTTATCCTGTTTTTTTCTCTCAAAAAAATAGTTTAAATAACGTTAAAATTTAGACCACGTTTCTCTATTATAAACAGTAAATACCCACCTTGAAAAATTTCCTATAAACAACATGTAAGCCAAATTTGTTTAAATTAAATTGACAAAATTGTTTATACCACAATATTCAAAATTAAGTATAACGTGACATTACAAACGATAGGCAAAGGAGGAGCGATTATAGCTTGTGTTCGTGGGGTTTGCCCAGACATTGATGTCAGCATCAAGTCGACTATAGTGAGGCAAATAGAGATTCAGTCAAGGTAAACAAGCTAGATTAACGCCAATGTTTGACATTGGAGCCACTGACTATATTGTAGTTGTTGTAGCACAGGGAGACATCCGGTACTTAAACATACTCAGTTGACGTGGAAAACAGTCACGTGAATAATGCAGATTATATATTACATATTATATGTATATCCATGCCTTATAGTAGAAGTAATAGTCAGAGGCTGTCCGAAAAAGCAATTTATATAATATGAATAAATACAGTTTGCATCAATCACTGGATCATTATAGTGAGGCGTGTTTGTCCGGATGTGTGTGCGATGTGGTTACCAGATTGGCCACAATTAGTGTCAGTTAGCGGTGATAATGTGCGGTTTAGCTATTCAGTATGCTGAATCAGCGGATATGAGCGTAGAACAAGCGAGTTAATATAATATAGATTACAATGTACATAAGAAGTAAGTCGAGGACAAACAATAGTTAAAATAATTATTGTCCAACAATATTATTTCTCGTGGAAATGCATGGTGTATCGCAATGGTTATGAACACTTTATATCACTGTGTGTATAATAGCCATTGTGGTTTTAAGAATATTTAAAAATGGATAAAAACAAGAGTAATAAAATATTATATAAGTACCTAGTATTCAACATCTCAATTTATTAGTGGGCCTATATTAATCAGTTCAAATGTAAAATGCATAATATCTTTTATCCTTATAATAAATGGACAAATAATATTAACGACAACATGAATTCACATTATATACAATACATATATGAATTATACATAACTATAATATTAATTACATAATTTATTTTATTATAAATCAACGAATAGGATTTTACAGAAATTATATAGATGTAGAAAGAATTATAAAATTAATTAATATTCAATACAATTATTAGAATAATAGATTATTAAACATTAGATATAATATTATATAAATAATATAAAATAGTATTAGATAATTAAATTATTATTAGAATAATAAATATTTCATTTTTTCTCATAAGCAACAAAATAACTAACCAAAGTATATCGGCAACATTTTAGTCTATTTTAAAGCAACAATATGCCACGATAAATTAAACTGAGCAAAAATTCAGCACAATTAACCATAATGCCAGTATTGTCACTCTTAATATATCGAGACAACGAAAACATCGAATGATAACATCTTTTTAACTTATTGGATAACTTGTTTGGGATCAGTAAGACCTTCGTTAGCATTTCTCAAATTTGATATCACATAATATTATGTAAAATACTCATTTTGTATAAGAAATCTAAAGAAATAAGATTGATGACTGCAACTGACGAAAATCGATACTTAGAAATAATGACAAATAGCAATTATAGCTCTCTAGTCGAGGCCAAGTGAGGTATTAACATTTAAACGACTAACATATTGCAGTCTAGCTAGCGAATTACAGATTCCATTACTTGTTTTTAGTGATAATTAGTTGTAGACATTGGCTATAATTCAGCGACAAAATTCAAAGTATGCCCGATGTTTTTGTTAACTAATGTAACAATTATATTCTGCAACATCAAATTACAATAAAATTCTAATTAATTATATATTAATATAAAAATATATTATACTGTGATAATTTTTTTTAATGAAGTTTTGTACAATGCGTTTATTATGTATTATGATAAATTTTTAATATTACAAAATTTAGGACGATAAAATATACGAAAACGGTAGATTTAATTATTAAAATATCATATTTAATAATCTTAGATTTAAACTATTATTAAATGGTATCTACCAAAAAACGACGAACAATATTTTTAATCAGAAAGAAAATAAGCACTTTTATTTCATGCAACAAAATCACGGCTGCAACACATAAACATGCAATCCAAGATAAAAGAGTACCGCAGCAATGTTTGTTACTTACAAACATATATCGTTGCTAGCTTATAGATTAATATGATAGTGTAAAGGAATGTTTTCGCAGAAGTTGATAAAATGCACACTAAAATAAATATATATTTTTTGACAGAAATGTGTTGAAGATCTATTATGCGCACAATTTCTGTTAAAAGTGAGCCAGTCTGTCAAGCTAACAAACATAATATATAATAACATCTGCATAATATAACATAACTTTATTAGATCAACGCGACTCACTATTCAAAAACAATGGATAGATTCAAAATGTAGAAACTGAAGTTGACGAAAATTCAAATTATACTAATGTGTATTGAGCTAAGATCAGACAGCATAACTGGCAAATAACATAATTAGTGGAAATTGGTGGTAATGCAATTTATTATATATATATATATATATATATATATATATGTCCTGTAGACATTTTCTCCCCAATATATAACGTATTATTTTTGTAAACTATTTGTGGCTGTTATAATACAATAAAATAGAATACGATTTCCAATGAAAATTCAGAAAGAACTTGTATAATATATGGAATTATTATAAAAATTGATAAATTATAGATATAAAAATTTTTCATTTCAATTTAGAAATTAAATTTAGTTCTGTTAACGATAAAAGTATCAACTAACAAATAAAAAAAGAAGCAACTAAATAATATAAGCATTGGATTGATAAAATGTTAACTCGCATTTTTTAAACCGTTCTAATGACCCGGTTCTAATAGAACTGGAAGTTTGTGTATTCCTCAATAGAAAGCCGAGAGAAAAATATGTTATGTAGAAAAACAAGGAATCGATAATCTAATGATATTTTGTATTTCATAAACTGTATGAGAGTTTGTAGTTATAAAGAAGAAAACTGGTTACATGAAAGTTAATATTGCGTCGCGTTTCTCTTTGTGAATTTTGTTATATATACATCATGCAGTTGGTTCTTCTTCTTTATTCTGGGGCCTAGGGTTCCGGACCCAGGCTGGTCGCTACAAGCGACCAATTTGCCTCAGAAATCGGATGACCTTCTGTTCGTCTTGTAACATTTCAGGGCTATTGTC
>JAUZND010041689.1:0-20867 GCA_034780555.1 Coelogynopora nodosa | reverse complement strand
ATGTATCTGAAGAAGTTTTTGTTTTGTGTCTTTTTAATATTATATTTTCCGGATACGTTGGCTACCTCTAATATGTCTTAAATACCATGAACTCTTCAATTCACTTTTATTTTCATTGCCACTATTTGTTTGTTCGTGTCTACTTGTGATTTGCTACATTATTGAGCTACCGACCATTTTTATAACTTCCCAATTTTAAACTATTCAATTCACTGTATTAGTTAAATTTATATTATATAATTCATTAGTTATCCCTTATTATACGAATTAAACTGCTTTGCACAATAACTACATTTTATCGCTATAGTTTTTATCTGTGTAGCTTTAGTTATTATCAGGTTTTGAGACATGACCTCTGTATGAATAGAGCGAGCTGTTGTGCGGCATTCAGGTGAACGAACGCCTACGAATCCGATAACCGTGTTATAAATGTAACTGACGTATATTACGTCAATATTTTAAGATATATATCTTATTTTTGTATAACTTCTTTAGGATATATATTGCAGTCATGCTGTCGAGTGTCCATTCTTTTTTAACCATTATATTTTTATGCTATCTTGTATAATATGCTAAAGTGTTTTACCTGTGTTTGGTTTTGAAAAACGATCGATACTTAACGGGTTCACTTTTTTTCACTCAGATCTATGGATCATTCTCTGGATATTTATTTTAATAATAAACTAAAATTATAATTGTTTTCAATTTAATTATTTTTTTAAACAAACTGACTGGTATTTTTAAATATATATATTTCTTCTTTGTTTTGAGAATAATTTCATGAGTG
This sequence comes from Coelogynopora nodosa, assembly GCA_034780555.1. NCBI lineage: Eukaryota > Metazoa > Platyhelminthes > Proseriata > Coelogynoporidae > Coelogynopora > Coelogynopora nodosa. The sequence continues at coordinate 20,080 of JAUZND010041689.1, read as the reverse complement.
TTTATAATAAGCAATAAATATATTTTGATATATTAGTCTTCTTAAAAGTATATTCAATAAAAGTTTTAATTACGTAAAATATTATTTTATAATTGAAATATAGTCTAATTAAAATATTTCAATAATAAATTTTAATTAAATCTTTTAGAAACTTTATTATACATTATTTAATTATTTTTACGTAGTCAAGAATTACATTTATTTTACTAAGGATACTGTTTTACTATTCAATATTTAATATTCATATTTTGCTATACTTTAAAAAAATATCTGCCATATTTACTACATCTTAAATTTTAAGTAGTGTATACTTTAAAATATTTCTTTTGAACAGTATGTTTCGATAAACCTATTATCATTTACCGATTTCGTGAATAATTTTAATCAGATACATTTTGTGACTGTTTTAAATTACACCATTTTAATTTCAAGTTTAACAGAATATATAGTACATACACATACTGTAGAATTACGACTCTTGCCTATGTGCTATAAATTGCTTCCATTTATCTAGAAGTACATTTCTTGCTGGTCAGTTTCGTGTTTTTATGAACCGATTGCTGGATTAGCTCATGTTTAGTCTGTTCGGCTACTACTGACGCCGTTTGCAAATTCCTGCGTGATCCAACTGATGGTATTCAGATCTCGCCTTCATTTATCTGGACTTCTAATACATTCTGTTATTATTTTTTCATGTAATTAAGGGGGAATACACACAACACTGACTCCTATCTAACAGCGAGAGGGCAATTTTACACAGTTGTTGAAAAAGAAAATCAGAGTGGTGGTTTTTTTCAGGCGGCACAGTCTATGCGGTAGATAAATGTTTTCAGTTGTCGATTGCCTCTTTTTTCTATACATGCGTATACTGTACAGGTCTCTTTGACCTATGGAAGTTACAGGTCGTTCACACCGTTGCCGGTTGTTTAATAGACACCCTATAGGGCCACCGGGTCTGCAATGCACACTGATCTTGTCGTTTAAAAGTATGTATTCCATATCTGCCAGTTTTTAAGTTTTCCATCCCCCCTGTACTGGCAACTAACATATCCACCCGGCGACGACGACATAGACATGTAAACACTGAGACTTTTGCCGGCAGTGACTCGGGCTGTATTATACAGAGAAAGTAACATGACATGCTATTTTATTCCAGATGTAACAGATGGAATTATTGGTGCTTCCTGTGGATGGAATTATTTATTCTCGATTTGAATTAGAACATGGTTATATCTGCCTATATAATATACACTCATGTATATAACTAATTTACTTCAAACACCTTGTTTGCAAACGTGCTAACGCTTTTGATTTAAGAACCGCTCTTGTTGTATAGATTGCATTTGGCAATTATTTCTTTCGGTACACTTTTTAGCAGACTGTTGTTAATCAGTTGATATACAATCACAATTACTGTGATAAATGTTATTCCAATTATGTCCGATTTTACTATTTTTGAATTGTCCAAATTAAAAACGGAATGAAGGATCAAAGAGAATTGAGGCATCCTAAACATATTTACAGAAAACTCAACTAAAGTTAGTGTAGGCGACTATTATGGTTTAGTGGTATATTATGATGAGGTAGGGGTTCGATTAAAAATCATATGTTGATAAAGGAGTAGTTAAACGTGTTCAAGTTAGTAGAAAGAGATCCTTTTTGTGTTTAGCATCGCGTTGTTAATTAATGCCCTTAATATTTTAATATGCTTATGGCTTACACAAAATCCTTCCTATATACTTATCCTATATGTGCATCTTTAGTAAAATATCTCTGCATTTTCAATCATGATATTAATGCGCGTTATAATTTAATATTAATTTCTGTTGCACATGTTTTGGTGTTGATTATATTCCAAATGAATTGATTGGACAGCACCGTACATCTACCGCTTAATCCTTTTAATTACCAACTGGAGGGGGTTTAACCCGCACTGACCTTACATTACCGTTCAACCGGACTCAAATTACGGCTTCTTAGCGATATCTCGCTACGCACTCAAGGTGTATACTCACATGGTACTCACACTTCTGAGTTTTTCAAAACCAACTAGTGAGACGGATAGAAAGGTCACAATAATGCCTCCATAACACAGAACTAGATTATACTATACGCATTATACTGTATTATGGCCGTGTAAGTATACCTGAATGTAATTGATGTGCTTATTATGATTTGAATAGGATGTTTTCTGAATTGAATGAATAGAATATTTTACTTTATTGATAATCTTCAGATAAAGTAATAATCAGATAGGTAATAAAAAAAGTTTAACATTAAATACGATTTTTGTTTATATACTGGCAACTTATATCGGGCTGTATTTTGAGTGATTATAAAACGAATAGACAAAAGGTAGATATTTCAGTCATGATGTTTGTATTATTTGTAATAATAATAAAATAATCATACAATCAATGCACTTTTTTATCAATAACAAAATTGTTATGTTATACTCAAATGTAGAGTAAGATAGTTATACATATGTATAATACAAGAAAAAATTACAAGAAAATTATATATTACTAAAATATACTATAAGTATAGGTACTCATCATTTATTATCTTGTAAATTTTTTACTCATTACATACTAATTGTCAGTATCTATACTCACTGCATGCTACATTTTATCAAAATTTATCAAACATTTTCAGTCTGTGTCCACTACCTCATATAAAATCGTTTAAAATATTTGGCAAATCAATATTGTCCTGGTCCAATTTTTCTTTGTGACAATGAATATTGTGAATCACGCAGCGATTTAGTTTGTTTTGATACTTCTTTTACTAAAATATAGCGTATCAGAGTGAACAATTCACTAAATAAAATTCTTTCTGATGGTGATAATTTACGTAGATGCATTACTTGATATTAAACTTCTTTTAAAGCATGATCCGAATAGCTTTGAAGCTGCGTACTCAGTTGTTGCACATCAAAATCATCACCATAAAAGCTTGTTTGAAATTCAGTATGGTATTCCTTTTAGTTCGTAAATTGCCTGAATCAGTACTTCACTGCTACTTTATTAACTTCTTATAGATATATTTCTTTTAAAAACTAATTACAAAAGGGCATACATTTGAAAACAAATTATCGGAAAATTAAAACATTACACAAATATCCCGAAGGCGACGATTTAGTCTGAGAAAAACTGGTGCGACAAGTGCCGGACATGCACCTCCACCCCTGGTCTAGATAATAGATTAATATTGTATACGTTATAGTTCGTACCTTATCATCTCACTTTTAAGTTGAATTTTCAGTGAAATTCGTTGTAAAAAATTGGTGCAAATAATTGAGATAGAAATATACAGAGAGTGTAATTGTGTAAAATTATATTTGCTGAACAATAACGGAATTTTTTTTTTAACATTTATACTATTATGTATGGTATTCGTATTTACTGCGGGTAACCTACAAAAAAATTCTTCCAAGGAGATGATTATATTATTGTTATTTTATTATACTAATTTTTGTAATTTACTACTTTTTTATTTTGTCCTTAATTTAATGGTGCCGACTCTTGAAAATCTGTTGAATTTCATCTGAGAAAAGCATCGGAACTATATAATATATTGAATAATGATAAATAGTAAGTAAACTCAATTCGGGACATAGTAAAAAATGAGTAAAAATAATTATATATGTTTTGTATACAATTAAATATATAACATTTAAAAAATAATAATATATGCAATTATGTGTATCGAATTCATAAAGGGATGATTACATACAGAGACTCCGAAAACATTGAGCTGCTTATCTATAAAATGTACAAAATAAAAGTAGGATGATATTAATTTGCCTTATTTTTTATTTTTTATTCCAAGTTAAAATGTTAATAAACGCTTATTATTACAATACTTTTGTTTAGGTGACTTACAAATCGAAGAATCGAACGCAGTCAAGATGAAGTACTATTATGCCATCTCCGAGTGGGTGATTCGTGGGCGCTGTTCTTGCTACGGTCACGCATCCCACTGTGTTCAGAACCAGAATCAACGAAGCATTCCAAACATGGTAGGCTGAGCTGAGGCTGAGAGACATCCTGTTAGTTACCTGAGATTTAGGGTGTCAGTGCTGGGCCTGTAGGTGCTGCGGCATTTTACAAATTTGTTCCGGTATCCCTTTATTTGGCCTTTCAGATGGTCTTGTCGTATTTTAAATATGCTTTGGAAGTTTGGGTTATCAGAAAATAGTTAATTTTATTACAAGAATGTTTCTAAATTTTTCTGAAATTCTTTTAGTTATTTCGGTAGTACATACATAGACAGAAAATGTCCATAGTATATTTTACGTATTTTTATTAAGCGATTCATACAAGTTATTTTCGTTTAGGTACTAAATATATTTTGTTATTATTCCCGTATACAATTTTTTTTTAAATTTAATTATTTATTTATACGAAATTAGAAAATGTGTAACACCTTGTAAAATATAGTTAATTTAATTTTTTAAATTATAAACACGAATGAATTAAAAATATTTTTTCGATATTTATATTGACACAACCATAAAATTATACAGTAAATCTTTGGCGGAGAACTAAACTTTCACTTTAGTATCACGTATCGACTTGAGTAATAAGTATAATGTCTGTAATATTACATTTCATTTACTCATAATAATATTAATATTTACTGTACAGTAATAGTAAATCTATATCATAGCTGAATCAAGAATTTAAAAACCTCAAATATGACTTAAATTTTACAAAACATTTTCTTTCTATTCAGATATGTTTACACACAACTTCAGTGAAAAGTTCACTAAATTGTGTCTATAACTAACAGGTACGAAATACGAAATACGTGTGGCCAAACAACTTGTTGTAATATTGGGTTAGTTGGGGTTTTGTGCTTGCATACCTACACTTGCTATCAGAGATCAAAATCATTTTGTGAAACCAGTTTATATAATTATGTATTGCATTCTAAGAGCCGGAAAATAGTCACACACATCTGCAGATAGTCGTTTTAAGGCTGTTTTTCCCCTGGATTACGTCAATTAAGCATGTTCAGTCTCGTTTATCATAATTCACTGCTTTTGTGGTACAGTTATCCTAAGTTGAAAAATATCATTTCGAGATAAAATCGTTTGAATGTTGATACCATAAATACCAATATATTAGAGGATATATAGTTTGCCAAAATTATTACAAATAATTAAGTAAGCTCAAAACCAGTATAAACAACAGAGAGACAGAGCAATACCGGTTTCGAGCTATTCGACTCTCATCAGGTACCCTGTATAGTCTCTCTATACTGACATCCGTCTTTCAAGTGGTACAAAAAACACTAAATTTTTGAGGATTAAGAATTAATATAAAAACAAATTTTCTACTTTGGATAGTTTTTAACATGCACTCATAGACCATATAGTTTACTAAATAGTATATTTACTATGTAGAAGAAGTTCACGTTACAAATTCATATTGTTATAATGAAAGGCCGATCGGTTATTTTGTATTATAGTATTTATTTTACAAAGTACCGTAGTTTTTAAATAGCTTTTATTTTATAATAATTTTATAAGCTTGTTTCAAAAATATTTTTATTGTAAAATCATCCATTTTATCATAATGATCATAATAAAATCTTTAGTCGTGGGTCGATATATTTTGTTATCGTTCAATCACGTAGATATTTTTACATATATATATATATATATATATATATATATATATATATAATATCAAGTGCAAAGAAGTTTAAAAAATTTTTATTACAAATTGACCCCCTTGAAAATTTACAAATTGTCATGCATAGTAAAATATAAAATTTGTATTACGGAACATTTTTCGACATGCGTCTTATGAACCTTTGTCTCTATTGTTTAGGTCCTTTATGAATAACAACACAAGATTTGGTATAAAGTTACGGCGGGTAATTGTGCTACTGTTATCACAACCACAATTAAGATAACAACCAAGAGTCCGGTCTATTTTTATTGTTTAACCCCTTCGGTGTTATCACTGTCGACTATATATATATAAGTATAACTAATTATTATGTTATACATTGTTTAACCAAATAAACGGCAATGCAGTACAAGGATATATCGGTACTCATACTATTGTTACATTGGACTTGTTACGAGTTTTGTTTTCTACCCTCTGTCCAAAAACCTGTAGGTTATGTAAGAATTTGTATGTGCAATCTGTCTTGGCAAATGAAACCGATGTTTCGCCCTGCGGGGTTCTGTCATGTCCACCGAGACCTTTTGGCGTAACTACGAGGTGCGGCAACCCGATAGTGTACCCGTGTTGTTTTAGTGACCAAGTCCTTGCAACTGTGTACCAAAGTGTAGTTCACTTTTTAGCTGTAGCTTTCTGCGGGTGAAACATGTGTTTTTATGATGGACATTGGAAGGGCTCTATATTGCCGAAGTGGTTAGTCATGGGTGATAAGGTGTAATTCTTCAGTAGGGATGTATACTTCTGAAAGGTAAATTGAAGGAATAACTCGGGCTAACATAACTGCTAACGTACATTGATGTAGCAAATAGTTAGTTAAAGTTGCGTTATCTTATGATCTGTTCTATATATATGTTTGATGGATATGAGTTAAAATTCCCGGACTGATATTGAATGATGAAGATGGAGGTATTAGTTTGTAAAAATATTTATAAAAAGTGAATCAATAAATATTTGATTTCAAAATGTATAGCACAGTTTAAAAAATAATAATTAATTATTATTTTAATAATATATATATAATATTAGTTACCTAATATAATGATTAAAAGATAATCTTTTTAATAACTCACTTTAAAGGATGAAAATAAAAAGTTTTTAATTAGACAGTCACATATCTGAATTATCTGAGCCATTTTTAAAATTAATAAACTAAGCATTTTGCATATTTTATTTGTTTATTTGAATATGTAAAAATTAGGTAATAACAAATAGTATACAGTTGAAAAAACTTACAAAATGAAACTGGTACACAGATGTGTCAATAGTTAAACCCAATGTGTTAAATATACCATTTTAGATTATATGCTCTTATTTAATACAATTATAATATTTTTTTAAGTCTGAATATTATACGAGTTTACTATGCCAGTAAGGAATTATGTAAGCGAGTGATTAATGTCATATATTCAAAGTGTACCTACTGAATTGGAATCTAGATACAAAAAATATTTTTAATGTTTTTTAGTGATATATGCATGAGTAGATGTAATATTTAGAATATGTTGGAACGTTATATTATGACTATACTATTGGTATGATTATAAATTTATATTATACATATTCCGTAAGATATAAAATGTGTAACACACCTTTTTTGCGCCCTCCCACTCCCTTGTACGCATTTCATATACACTTCAACCCGGGTGTACAAACGACATCCAAGGTGCGCAAATGTGCTTGTAGCTTTTATTCTCTCATCAGATCGAGGTTTCAGACATTGTGATATATTATTGTGTTGTATTATAAGATGGTATTGATAACAACATTATGTTGTAAACTGTAAATATTGTTGCAATGTCATTAACAATAAGAAATATGTACAATTTATTATAATTTTTATTAAAACTGAGGGCCCGTGATTATCCCACAAATCTAGCCATTTTGTAAAAGATTTGACCATATCTATATCATTTTGCATCCATTCTTCGGATTTTTTCAGAAAAATGTTTGCCTAAATCTATCGTACATTTTTAAATAGTACAAATTTCTAATAAATACATCTCAATTCTATATGAAAATGTAACAAAAAATTGTAAACCGTAACTATATACTTTATAAATTTCTTTGAGTTTTGTATGTGTATATATAGTACATATTATGGCATTGATTTAAAATTATGTCAGTTTAGTGGGCTGACCGCTGATTGCGTGTTCCTACACATTTAGGTGAATACAAAATAAAGTAGGTAATTCAAGCAAATGTGTAAATCGTAATTTCACAAATAGGAAACTTTTGACTTTTCTAGATAAAGATACAAATAATATTTTCTTTTTCATGTTTTGTTCATATTTACTGCATGCATATTATTCATAGATATTTGTCATGAATGTGTTTAGTGTAGTTATGGTTTAGAACTCTTTTTTTGACCTTCACGTTAATTTTTTTTTATATATGTTAGTTGTTTTGCATGTGTATAAATTTGTATACCTTTTTTTTTAATATTATTTTTTTAATTCTATAAAAATTAGCTTATAAAGTGATTGATGTTTCGAATATACTTAATTTCTACACGAGTACTAATTAACAGCTGTATTATTTAATTTCTTACAATCAACTGTATATGGCTGTTTCATAGCAAAAACAAATAAATATTTCATTATTTGCGTAAATATGAGTAGTTAATCAAGTAATAGCTGAATAGACATATGATCATTACATTTGGAGCAGAATTACCAGACATGGTTTTTTGACTGTTTCAATTAACTGCAAAACTTTTACAAAATTCGCTGTTTATTTTTTAAAATAACAATTATACGATTGATTAGCATGTTTATCAATTGAAAATATTGCATTCTTCGATATTGTAAGGTTCTTTCTCTTTTTTAACAAAAAAACTGAAGTTATTTGACCTACGCTATATACTAAACGCATTTAAAAGGGGGCGTTGTTGAATGTTTCAATTTATTTTAACAAAGTTGTACGTTCTTTTTTGTGTATAACAGTATTTAGTTGTACACGTATTATACTTTAGTATCGTTTTTTGTTACAAATTTGAAAACATAATTGTAATTATTTTAGAATAAGTATGTAAACCTCATTTTATTCCATGTTAATTTTTTTTGTTTATAAGTTGTTTTAGATAAGATTATATGATAAATTATTGTAATTAGAATACATTTTGTTGTATTTATAAGATGAAATAAGCATTATAACCCTATTATAATGCTGAAGTTATTTTGTTTTTAATATTAGGTATTCGGATATGTTTTTATAATTAACAAATTATTATTCCAGTTTTATTACTTCAATAATTTTTGTCGATTATGCCTAGTTTTGTCGGCTTTTCCTCTGACAGTAAAGAAGTGTACAGTCCAATTTGTTTATAATAACCTGAGGCCTTGTTTATCCTCCTGGCAAGATCTTTGCATGATCAGATGGAATACTATTTCCTCTAGTTGGGTAAATAATTATGTTAAAAAATTGTCTTGTAGAGTTATGTCTAATTTCTTATCATTCTAATTGGTAAGAGTTTTAACTTGTTTATACTTCTTTTATAGTCGCTATATATATAATACACACATCATTATTTATCTGTAACTCCTCGTCTTTCATTTTCGTCTTAGAAAATATGGACTCTATGAACTCCATAAGATGTGTTTGAATACTTCAATTTGTTTATTTCTGTTTTCATGTTGCATAATATTTTATTTTTATTTGTTTGTATTTAAAGATGTATTTATGTACTATTATCAACATGTCAAAGGATTCATTTCGTGTATAATGTAACCATTTCCCACAATTTCTGATATTGCTAGTATAAGTATTCATTTCGAAATTAACTGAGTTTTCCTATATACGCTAAACTAACTTTGCTTTGACTTCAAATTGATATACCTATATTTGTAGACGGTTATATATATATGTAGTACACTTAGTTAAACAGACAGTACAAACTCTTAATAAACTTTTACTCTTAACAGTATGTTCATCAGTATAAGAAGGTCCAATCCTTACGTTCTATTCTAGCTACAGCCTCTTAGAAAATATATAAAATTGTAAGCTATACAATATGTTTTACGTGTATTAAGAGGAATAAAAAACGTCATCTCACTTCATCTCTATTCTAATATAATTAATGTAATGTATTAAAAGGTTTTTGTTTAAACATTTATTTCTTAATAAAAAAATACAAAATATTTATACTTTTAAAAAATATATTTTTTTAGTATGCTAAAAAAGTTTACCGAAATACGGCTACATGTGTGCAGACAGTTATTGCCGTACGATCAGACTCTAGTTGTATTTTATATTAAACAATGTTTAGTGATTGTTTCCAGTCACTATAGTAATATCAATTGTTGGTGTATGGTATTTTACCACTACTGAATGGCGATATCTTGAGTGGGCAGTTACATTACTTGTGATTCTCTCTGCTGTGATTGTGAAGTGTTGATCGACGAACTTCTGTTCGGTTCTACGGGTGCCTTTCTCTCAGTTTACGCTATAAACAGTGAACCGTCTGGCGCTCATTTCTTCTGCTTTTGTATTCGATTGCCGCCCGCTACTAGATTCGAATGAGTACACGAACTTGAAAAATGACCCAATAACCTTCTTCATAATATCGGTTATCTCTTTATTTTCTTTCTCTTTCTCTCTCTCTCTCTCTCCCTCTCTCTCTCATCACCACTGAAATAAATAGATATTATGCTGGTTAAAAGCCGTGATACTCTGTGCCGTTTTATTATTTACATGCGTTTATTGTAAAAATCATCAATTTATGTTCGATAAAGCAAAAAATTTCAGAAACGATTTTAGTAAATAAAAATCAATAAATCTGTTTTTGAATAGAGACACACTTTCAGCAGAAATATTATCCGCAAATATAAAATAGAAAAATAATATTTACCTTTTTAAAATACATATCAAACGTTGTACATTAATGAATAATAATCAATATATAGTATATTTACAGAAAGCATTTTATTCAATAAAAATTATTTATCTTAATATATTAATCTAATCGTATAGTTCAGCTTTCAAAAATATTTTAAAAATCATTATATTGGCATTGCAAAAATTTTAGTATAGAAAAATAGTATATTTGCTTTAATAAAACTTATCCTTTTGACCGTTTGATTTCCTTTTGAAGCCTTCCGTATTTTTATTAGAATTTACACTATTTCTTATTGGCAAACTATTTTAACATATCAAGAAGCGCAATTATTATCACAAATCATTGTGATATTATATTTATACACTTCTTCCTAAACTGTATTCTTTAATAATCATCTTTTTCGTCTGTAAAATTACAAGATTAACTGCTTTATATTATATCAAACAATTTCGATATTCCTCGATTTATCAGTTCAAAGTCAGTTATGACACCTACATATACAATATATAGGAATTGATAGAGCGTAATGTCTTCAATAAAACTGCAGATGATAAGTTTAATCCAATGTGTTTAATCCACCCCTCATTAGGTTTACGGAATCTGCAAATGTCAGCACAACACCAAGGGTCACAACTGTGAGCAGTGTATGGATTTCTATCATGATCGTCCATGGATGCCGGCCACATCAGAATCTTCCAATGAATGCAAGAGTAGGACTTCATTGTATAATTGTTTTGACTGTCAATCGTTGTAGCACGTTTGTCTCGAAAAACGTATTATAAATTAACTGCAGAACATGAAATAATTAAAATTGACAAAACGTAAACTTCCAAGTAATCGATAATAAATAAATAGTTTACTTCTTCTTTGTTTGATATTGTTTCTTGTATTCGACTTTTTAATTATCAATTCCTCTTTGTGTATCTTATTAGTTATATTTTTGCATTAATAATCATATAGCGCATATTCAAAGAGAATAAAGGCTTGTGTTTACGGTTGTTTTTCAAACTCATTCGTACCTTTTTTTGAATATGTAATTTTATTGAATGCGAAAATTTTTTATAATGTTATAGTAACTTTTATAGTAACTTTATTAATAATAACGTTTAATGAATATGAAAATGTATTGAATAGTTTTATATGTGTAGCTTTATTGGATTACATAAGTTTAAACACAGCCACTGCTTACTAACTTTCTTATATATACTCTAATTGACATATAGTAAGGGCAGCTTAAGATATGGTCAGGAAAAAATTGTTAACAAGCAAGTCTCTTTTGATTCTTCATCTACATGTATATGAGTACTCCCAAAAAAAGTTTACCAAAATGTGATCACCGGAACATTGTCAAAATGGACCAAATTCAAAATGGCCGCCAACGCCATTTTGAAAAACATAGTATAGCATATTTCTGTACCCTTATAAGCTATAAATATAAATTATGAGTCTTTTTCAACTAATCCTAGCACTTGAAATACAATGGAATGCATAATATTTAAGTCAAACATCATCTTGACCCCAAAATCCAACATGGCTGCCAACGACATCTTGGAAAACATGATATTAATATTATAAAAGCTTATAAATAAACGTTCTTCTTACCTTAATCTTGTAGGTTGAGGATCAATCCTCTAAAGAGTTCCTAGTTTCTTTATTCTCTAAGGAAAGCCCTTAACAATGTCCACAAGCAGAGGTACAGCATAAAGAATTCTTCTTGCATGAACAGTTACTCTTACTACAAGTCCTAGTGTAGTTGCATCTTATGATGCAGTGTGTAGCACCTAGTTGGCAGTGTGCTGGTAGTGGAACAAGTTTATTGTTCATGTTTGACCAGCCCCACTTCAAAGCACTAAGGCCGTGGTCTTCAATAGACCAATCAATTATTTGATAGTGTACGCACCAGCTATGATATTTCAAAGCTGATGATGTTGGTGACAGGCTTTGAAGAAAAACTGCTGTATTTCCACCTCGTTTTTCTAAAAACCTCTGGTTCTGGAGCTCTTCTAGAGTTAGTGTAGCAGAATAGCCTCTGTTCAGTTTCGAAAAGCACTTTTAAGTTGCTCCTGCTACTTTCTTCTTGGTAGCATCTTTTGACTAAAAGACATCTGCTAATATCATCATCTCCTCTTTGTCTAACTGTTTTAGTTTTTTGGGTTTACCCACATTATATACATTGCAAGTAGTATCACAACAAAAGAAAGCATGAGCAAATAGTATTTACTTACTTTTATATCCTAGTCTTGAGATTAGCTTCTTGATATTCCATGATTTGTTATGCCTTGACAAACCTTTAGCCTCACTCCTCAGGAACAAATCCTTCATGCTTCCAGATGCCCTGACAGTAAATATATGCCACATCAAATATCATGATGTAGTGCCATCGCCTGCTATGCACGTGACTGCATACTGTGCTGCCTTAACTGCTGTTTTGATAAGCAATGCGTCTGCATCTGAAAGAGCTTGACACTCCGACATCCCGGTTTTTTCAAGATGTTTGATCAGTAGATCTATAAACCTTTGTTTTTTGTTCGTATTTGCCAGGAATTCTTCTTTCTTTCCAGCAAACTTCATGTCTTGATGAATTGTATTTCCTTGCCTGATCTTTCACAACTACGTCTGATATGTGTATTTTTCTTGATTGTAGGTTCACTGCAGTATCCATCAAACATTTAACTTGGTATGTGATAGTTTCGTATCAGGTACCTTCAGTAGCAATAAAGCCGTTGCAGTACAGCTCACGCGTCTATGATGAATTTAGCACTCTCTTTTTCAACAGTTACAACTTGGTCATTACTGTCCAGCATTTTACTAAAGTAATCCCTAAGAGTGGCCTTATTTGATGGTCTTGGCATTGTTGGAGTTTCAAACAAAGCGGCTGGGAATGAGCACAACTCTTACGAAAATAGTTCCTTTTTGATGACATCTTCTGTAGATACTGTTGCTAATCTCTCAAACCGTTTATTGGGATCAATGGGCACGGTGTAATTACCTATTCTGACAGCTGTTTTAGATGCCATTGTAACACTCATGTCCTTTCTAGATAATGAATAAGTATAAACTGGTTCAACAGTCATCTTGACTGGAAAACGTTCTCCAATCTCACAAGAAGTTTCAGCATTTACTCTCTTGTCTGCAACTTTACCAGTTGCAACATTATGCAATTAGTCACCCCCTGGAAAGGGATCATGAGCAGCCAGATACCCTAGCAGTTTAAGAGTATCACTTATGTTTCTTTGCTGTCTAGTTGCCTATGCTGTTCACTACTGTGGAACTTTACATCAGCCAACGTTTGCATTGCTCTGTTCATTGCAGCACAAGCTGGCATTTACAACACCCATAGCTGACGTTAAGATTCGAAATCTTTCCCCTTAAATCCACCTCTTGTTAGTCCACCAGACGTTTTTAAACTCCGCATAGGTTCTTGCTCTATGACTAAAGTCTGTGGAAAGACTATCCCAGTCTCTGCCATATCTCCTGATTACATGGTATCCATCAAGGAATCGCTGATAGATGTTAAGATTTGCGATCTTCAATTCATCCATCTGCAGAAGATACAGTTTGGAGTTCTTTATTAATTGAAGTGTCCAGACGCAGTCAAGAATTGTAACATGCAGGCTACAGTTTTGAGTTGGAGATTCCAGTTGCCTTTTCTTTCGGCTTGAATGAAGTCCATGTCCTCCATTTCTAAGAGCTGAAGCCACAACTGTGATGTTCTGTTTGTTAGGTTTGATTTGACGTCACTGAATTTCCTGAACAGGGTATGCAGCTCTTCTTACGTATTGACATCTGCTGGCGATTCTTCGTTGTTCAGCAAGTTAGTATGCAACTTGTCTAACTTATCGAGGAGATCATGCATACCATATCTTGATACTTCTTCTATTTCGGAAATGTCATCACCTTATACACCTTCTAGTGATAGACTGTCAAACGTATGGTATGAGCTTGATAGTGAGGCAAGGGAACATCAAGTACTCTTCCAAGTAGCATAGTGTGAAGTACAGCTGTTGTCATTACATGAACCCTTACGGCCATGGATATGGCTTTGCCACTAAGGATATGTTGGACAGTATTCTCTGCAAAGACAGTGGAGAGAAGCTCTGGAAACCCAGTTCCCGCCATTAGAAAACCCATGCTGCCAAGAAAGCTCACAAGAAAATGCAACTAAACGGAGAAATTTCAAAGCTATTCTGGACAAGATAAATAGGAGATATGATATTTATAGACATTATAGTTATAATTACACAGTACAGAGTAACACAGTGGCTTAAAAGAGACCAATATGACCATATAAAGTATGAGGAGCATTATATGCATGTCGATGTACTTTTCACTAGTGGTCAAGGCATGTTCTATTGCTCAGATTTGCTACAAAATAAAAAATTGTGACACATTATATGGCATACTAAACTATATTTCATACTAACAAACTATGGCGTACAAAACTCTGTATTTTTCAATATTGAGTTGGCAGCCATGTTGGATTTTTGGGTCAAGATGATATCTGACCAAAAGATTATGCATTCCATTATGTTACTCATGCTAGTATTAGTTTAAAAAAACAATTTTTTTGTATTTATAGCTTATCTGGGTGCCGAGATATTCAATATTATGTTTTCCAAAATGGCGTTGGCGGCCATTTTGAATTTGGTCAATGACAATGTTCCAGTGATCACATTTTGATAAAAAAAAATTGGGAGTACCCTTATACATGTAGATAAGGAATCAAAAGAGATTTGCTTGTTAACAATTGTTTCCTGGTGGACATAGTACAAACATGTAGGTTGCCCTTACTAATAATAGGTAATACATTTCTACGCCACAAAACGTACAGATTTAGATCTCTTAGAATCATAATAATATAATAATAATAATAGACGAACTACAACAATGATACAGCATATACAATTACAGTTATAATTCAAGGATCATCCCCTTAAAAATAGGTTTTGAAAATTGAGACAGTTGTCTGAAATTGTTTAAGTGAAGGGTAGAAAAGTCACTTCTGAGAGTGCTGTTGATGCACCAAAAGCGAGCCATACTCCTGCGGAGTTGATCACTAGGTGGGTAGGCCAGAACCAAAGCCAAAGAAGATTGAGGTAAGTTTGAGGACACATTGCGGTCGTCCTCTCTCATAATATGTCTAAGCATCATAAGGCGGCGCTGATGAATAGTAGTAGAACGTGGTTTTATGTCGGAACATTTGTGCTGGTCAGCATTAGAAACGGTTTGTGAGTCTTCGGTAAGCTGTATCTACCCGGGCTTCTCTTGAAGGAATCATTGAGACGGACTCGAGACTGTATACCAATATAGATTTGACAATTGCACAGAAGAGTCGAGATTTAGTTTTGTCGTTTGCTGACGATGTGAAGATGCGGGATAGAGACTGCGCGGCCCTTCAGGCTTGTCTCCTCTGATCAGTAAAGAGAGTATCAGGCTTCATAACATTTATCCCAATATATTTGAAATCGTCACAGGTAAAAATAACTTTTCAAGTCGGTATGTTCAGTGTAAAAGTGGTATCTGTTCCAATGTGGAGGACTTCTGTTTTCTTGGCGCTTATCTCTAGACCAACAACGTCGGCCTTCGTGATAGAGACGTGTAATAACACATTGAGCTGCGACATAATTACGACAAAGAAGTGCGATATCGTCAGCATACGTCAGGGCTGAAAGAAAAACTTCCGGATATCTAGAGCTACGCATACTTCGAAGGAGATAAGCGTCCTCGTTTGAGAGTGTGTGACGAAGGACGTAGTCTAGTACAATTATAAAAATGAAGGGAGCTAAAGTGTCACTCTGCAGGGTACCCGAGGACGTGATGAATGGCTCAGTTAGACCGTTAGATGTTTGGACCAAGGAGGACGTGTCATGGTAAAGATAATTGAAGAGATTAGTACTTGTGGCACTCTATAGAATCCTAAAATATTAGCGATGGAAGATCTCGAGACTAAGTCAAAGGCCTTTTTGAAGTCCATAAACACTATAGCGATGTAGCGCTTTCGAGCACGATAAGAGTCGATGATTGAGTTGAGAGTAACAATCTATTCTGTGGAAGATCGACCAAGTCGAAAACCACTCTGATTAGGTGACAGGAGAGGATTTATGACTGGGAGTAGGCGATTCAGAATGATTTTGTTGTAGAGCTTGGCAATAGTACACATAAGAGAAATACCACGCTGATTATCGAGGAATGTAAAGTTTCCCTTCTTAGGAAAACAGATGATGGACGCTGTTCTCCAGATGTCAAGTACTCGTGCATTGGGGTCACCACCGAATTGGACACAGGACATGGTGCGTTTAGTAAACAGAAGACTTCTGAGATCAAACCAAGAATCTTGAGCACTCTGCTGGCAGGAATGTTGTCAGGGCCTGAGGCGGTGTGGTATCAGATTTAGTTGCCTTAAAGGCTTTGGTAACCTCTGCTTGAGTAATAAGTCCGCATTAAAAGGCTGCCAAACCAGGAATTTGAATACCAGGTAGTGGCAGAAGGTTGTCTTGTGGTGGAGGATCGTTGAGCACTGTACAATAATGGCCAGCAATTAGCTCTTTCCTGTGTTCGACAGAGTTGGTAGCGACCACAGTAGTAGGCTTACTTTTGCGACTAGTGAGCTGGTTGACTGTTTTCCATGCAGCGGCGTGTTTACAGTTAGCAGTGGAATCCTGAATAGCTGCGAATGCATTCTCACTATGTATATGTGTTTAGGTGATGTAGGCTTCTCTAAGTGCCTCTGCAGCAGCAATAACTCTTTCACTTCCAGACCCATACTTATCTGTAAAAGTATGTAGGTTACATCTAACACTGACGAGGATAGGATCAGAGTTCCAAAGACAACTTGCACTTGTTGTTGGGTCCTTTTAGGAACACCCTCTGCAGCCTTGGCAATTGCCTAATTTAATTGGGGAAACTTTCTCAAGGAAATTCTGCTGACTTGTAGGATTACGGAGTTCAACCCACAGAGGAAAAGGCGCTGATTTGTTGTGTTCATGAAAACTTTTTATCTATTGATTAATTATACATTATATTATAAAATAGTTGTTTCAGACTTATATACATATGTTTGTTTTTTGCATAAAATAGTGGACATTCGAACTCAAAAAGCCGTGGGAAAGTTCTAAGAATAATTTTATTCATAATTTGCAATTTTAATTCAATTTCGACTTTTTTAATGCCTCATATTTCTTTAAAAAAAGCTTGTATTTCTAAAAAAATTGTCTTAACTATAGTTTTTCTATGGACATATTTTACAGTTTCTTTTACTTTATTATTCAACAAAAACACGTTTGTTTCTCTCTGTATATTACATCTGTTTCTCTCTTATAGTTATCTTCCAATATATTTTAGCTCTTAATATCTCTGTTGTATGCACGTCTTATTTCCAGTAAATCTAGAGCTATTAAATTACCTATCTTTTACTGGACAGCTAAACTTCATATTAAAATCCCTATAAAATACAGGTTAATTATTAGTGGTGAAGATCCTATCACAACTTCATGTGTTTGCTTGGCTCTTTAATGTATAATCTTCATCTGTATAAATCCATTTTTGATTATTAATAACTTCCTAGCTGGATTTTGTTAATGAAATTAATAAAATTTCTGCTACTGCTTTTTATGCTATCAATTTCAGTTCTTTACACACAAACTTACCTTATACATTGGTTAATATTACAGCACATCTCACCAAACTTATTACTATATGTTTGATCATTCTAAACACACATATTATATAATGTATATAGTTGTTAATAATTTTTCTAAAATAGTCATTTTGGACTTCTTATAAAAAGTATTGTAATTTTCATTATTTCTCTTTGGTTAATTTGTGCTTATATCGAATTTTGACCATACATTTTTAATCAACTTGAAAGAATACCAATGGGGATGCAATGCAAGTCCTCTCATTGCAGACCTTTTCTTATTTTGGAAAAAATATATCATTAAAATGTCTAACCCATGCTTGCTCACAAACTTTCTAATAATCTTAGACACATTGATTTTATTTCCTGGGATATTTACCCTGCGGAACATTATTTTATATCAAAGCAATTCTATGATTTTCAAGATGCTTTCTTAGAAATCGATGTTCATGTTTTCATTAAAAAGTTTGACACTAAATTGTGCCATACGGTGGATGATGTCAAGTTACTTATTGTATTTACTCCAAAATATTTTATTACTGTTTCTAGAGTTAAAATAAATTTATTTTGACAATGTTTGTATGCATACTTTAGATTTTGCCTGTAAATCCCGCCTTCTTTTTAATTCAAATTATTTAACATGGTTTTAATCAAATCTGTCCCATTAAGATTTTTAATCTATAATGTTATATAAGAACCTTTTCATCATGCCTCCAGTCTCTCATATGGGAAATACTATTAATAAGATTGTAATCAATAACGTACAGTCCGTCATTATAATACGGGAAACTCTTGATATTATCAATTATATTCTTCAAATTCTATTAATTTGATTTCTATCATATTGTTTATATCGCGATCTTGT
The DNA here is from genome assembly GCA_034780555.1 of Coelogynopora nodosa. Taxonomy (NCBI): domain Eukaryota; kingdom Metazoa; phylum Platyhelminthes; order Proseriata; family Coelogynoporidae; genus Coelogynopora; species Coelogynopora nodosa. The sequence continues at coordinate 1,046 of JAUZND010041689.1, read as the reverse complement.
TTCTAGTCTATTCTATTCAAAGTTCTTAATTATACTGTGTTCCATTTCCTCGTTAAGAATGCGAATGCCACGACCACTCGTCCACCTGCCAATTCGACGTAGTCTTCTACATCTATTCCAATAATCAAACCGGCGGTTATTGTATCAATTGTCAACACAATACGCAGGGCAAAAATTGCGACGAATGTATTGATACCTACTATCGGGTGTCGGGACTTCCGATCAATCATCCTGATATTTGTCAACGTAAGCCATTTTATAGCAGAGTATAAGGTCTATTTATTATTCTCGGTTTAAAATATACCTGTATTGAAGTTTTTTAAATTTAATCCATTCTTTTTTTAATCTATTAATGACAACCAATAAGAATTATTGAAGCGGTGAAATTATTCAAAAAATATCAACTGTTACTATTTTTATTTAAATACGGTAGAAATCAATATATTTGCTGATCTTTGAGTTGATCGATTTTTTAAAATTATTTATAATTTAACTGGTTAATAAGTTATCGATTGTAGTGTAACAAAGCGTCTTCAGTTAAACAACTAAATAATAAAAAATATTTTACCATGTATTTCACCGCGTCAGTTGTCATAACGTATCCCGATTTGTCATAGATTCGATTATATCATGAAAAAAATTTTTTACATTAGCATTTTCGAGGAACGTTATTTTATGAAAATAGTTATTAATTTTGCTATGAAAATTCCCAAATAAACTATTCAGATGATAATACTCGAAAAAATTGCTATATTTTTAATAAAAGTTTTCGTACGACTTTTACATATGTGTAGAGAATTTTATTTTTTTAGCAAAATTCTTTTTCACAGGTCACAAGCTAGGCTTATTAATATATACTTATAACACAAAGCATGTTCAAACTTTTAAAACCAGTGCAATAATGACCTTGCATAGTGCAAATAAAGCACATAATACGATATTATCAATTACTGCATAAAGCGCAGATTACTGCGTGCTAAACAATGAAAACAATTGTCTTGGGGGGGGGGGGGGGGGGGGACAAACCGATAGCACAATTTTGTGTG
>JAUZND010041678.1:0-20871 GCA_034780555.1 Coelogynopora nodosa | reverse complement strand
CCTTGTTTAAATCGGCCAATAGGAAGCCATAGCAACCAAAAATCAAATACTCGATTCTGATTGGCTGAAAAATTTTCAAATTTTTTTGGCGCGAAAATTCAAAATAATTTAAATCGGTCAAGGTCACGGGGGGGAGGGGGGGTGGCCTAGATATACACTTTTCATACTACTCTTCAGATAGCTGTTTATTAGTTCTTTAGGGTTTTTTCTAGGGAAATAATGTATTCTGTAAGCTATGCAATAATAACAAAACATTAATACAAACCCTTATCGAAATAAAATGTTTTTAATAAAAAACAGAAGCATGTCAATGTTAACAAGAGATGATTCTTAAACCAAATTGTTATTTCCGTTTATACAAAAATGTATTGTGCATATAATTAATTATTTGAAAAAATCACCGTTTTAGAAAAAATATATAACAATATAAAGCCAAAAAGCACTCAATAAATTTATAGGAAATAAATAGGAAAATAAATAGACTCATAAATAGGACTCATAAATAGGAAAATATTGAACCAAAGGGAACTATTGCTCATTTATAAAAATATTGACATATAAAATAATTTTTGTCAGGAGAATTTGTTCTAAGTAACCAATTTTTCAAAATAACTCACGTCTAATTCTTCGAGGGCTGCCGTTAGCTCTGTCAACTTTCGGTTGACCTCTTCAACGTGGGCAACACGTTCGTCGAGATTTGAGACTGTTTCGTGCCAGAATTCCTTCAATTAACACAAACACCACAAAATATATAATTAGTTCCACATGAATCAGGTAGTTTCTTGTGCTATGAAAAAAAAGAATGCTTAACTATTCCATACCATAAGGCTCCCTGTCTCTCTCTTTCTCCCTCCAGACAAACTTACCTCGACACTGGCTAATTCTCCAGTTTCGACACCTGGTAGTTCACTAAGTTCTTCTAGGCGAGATTTGAAGTAGAGCTTCTGTTGATTGAATATCTACACACCGAAAGAGAGTATTGGATACTGCAAGGCATGGTTCGTTATTGGCTTGTACACTGTGTATAACAACCGCCGTATAGATTCAATCGTCATATTCTGGCTCGTGAAAAAATATATATTTTGTTAAAAAACATGTGCGGGTTGAAAAATAACGGTTAACTTTACTATACACGCCATCTTTTGAAAGCAAAGAAAATAATTGGTGAAATCGTAATGAATTAATTACTGTAATAAAATTGAGTAGCATAATATATAATGCTATTGCAATACTCAATCAACAAGGCTAACCTGCTCATTTATAGCAGCACCAAATACCACTTTATCGAATTAGATAATATCTTAACAAAATTATCAACATCCCGATGAACTAAATATTCTGTGCACTATAAACTACATGTTCTCTGGAATATTCTACATAGGTCTAGATTAAACAAAAAAAACTCGATGCACTTATTTTGCTTTACGGATACAAGGAATCTTGTATTTTATCTGCGGACACTATAAGTCAATTAATTACTGCTACAAGAAATAATACCGGGCTACATCAAAGTTTTTGCCAACTGATATCGAAAAAAATTTCATATAACATATTAACAACAGCTGAAGTTACCTAGTAGAATAACCACAACTAATGCAGACTTAACTGATTACAAATTCTATGAACTTTAATTTAATCCCGCAAATAATTATGTTAAAAGTAGTGCTAATCATAGTATAAAAGTTATTTGTTCGATAATAGCCCTTTAAAATATTTAAACAAAACACAAATTACACTACCAATAAGTATTTCGCTGAAACGAATATTTCATATTTTACAGATCGTAAAGCTAATTAACTAAAATAGAAATCGCTTATTAATATACTTCACATTACAGCATTTTAATGGTTTCTCATCGACTCTGCATACTAATTTCTAAACATTGCCTGCCGAACATTTCCTAGTATAGGCCTATCATTCATTTTCAAGTTCACTTTACGATTTAAAAAAATCTCTCAATCTATTCAATTAAATGTTAGCTACTCACAAAAAATATATTAATTTCATCCATAAAACAATAATATATCTATATTAATTACAATGCTACATATTCGTTAAATTTTTATTTAAGCGTTGATATTGTGTAAGTTGCGAAATCGATAAGTCTATTGTTTTAACTGTCTATTAGCTATTTATAATTACGTGCAATCGAGTGAATAATTGTAATAGTATTATCGTTACTATATTAACTAAATTTATGATAAGTAAAAACGCTGTATAATAGTGTTTTGAAAATATAAATTATAACGATAATTCCGCTTGCAAAAGCAATATTTTAAACTACGAAATTTCGATATGTTAACATGCAGCCATTATACCAATTGTACTAACATATTATGTTAATCTTAATTAAACATTGAAACGGAACATAAAAGTCGGATACTGACAAATTAAGTTCTACAATGAATTATCAATAGTACACTAACTTCTTCGTGAAACAGCAAGTATTAGTTTGGAAAAGCTCAATTAAACATATAAATTATGTCTAAATTAGGCTAATTGTTTGTATGCTGCTATACTAACAAATAATTGATTAACCTATAATGTAACATAATATAAAAAGTAGAACATGTGTTAATTTCAACCAAACTGTCCATGACAAAACTGTAAAGAAATTGTGAATACTTCTGCCATAATTCATTTAATTAAATTAAAATATTAAAGTGTAATACAAATATACATGTAATACAAAATTTGACTTTTCCAAGTTCTAAAGCGCTTTCGATCTTATTGAATCATTTGTTAAATATGTTGATTAAATATAATATAAACAGCTTAATATCTGTAAAAAATAAACCTTTACTACACATTTATATTAACAAAATAAAATACAAGTAAACTAACTGTTACATTAAAAAATAATAAATTGAAATGCACCATGAAATTCAAAAAATATTATAAACATTTATTTAATAAAACACTGTAAATAAAGCATTTCATAAGTACATTAAATATTTTTTGATTTGAGGGAATGATATATGTATACTATAATAAGTAATGCAATATATAACCAAGAGGAACAGTTGCTATGTTTACACCATCATAAATGAAATAGAATTAATTAAAAATATACTAAATAAACAATATAATATAATAATACGAAAGCATACTTGATACAAATTTAGGTTAATCATTGAATAATTAAGATATAATTCTAATGAAAGACTAATGACACAAATTACAACCACCAATATTAAGAATGGGCCAAACAGCCTGTTGACACCAACATAGCGATATCATATAGATATATAACAGTAAGAAAGCAATATAACTCAATTAATGAGCGCGCTATGAGACACAGGTAAATTAAATACGAAATGTAGGCAATCAGTTGAGACTATATTATTAAAAGGGATGACTAAATATTAAAGCGAGCGATCTGCTTCTAATGTTGTACTCCACACTTACTGATTCGTCAAATTCCAGAAACGTCTAAAAATATAAATATAGCATAACAATATATCGCCACTAATACAAATACAAGACTATAAAATGCATTAATTGCACACTTTAAAAGGTAAAATTGGTTGCAAAATAGAATAAAACATTGTGAAAAAGAAAAGAACAAGCTATATAATTATAAAATGTAACTTTAAAACAAGACAAAAAACAAAGGAGAGATTTATAATAACATAATATGTTAATATAAATTTTGAAATAAATTAGGGTAAATATGACAATATTTTCTTAAGACATAGTTCTTACAAACCAGACAAATAACGTTGAAGGTTTGTGATCATGAAATTCGAAGATTTTTAAAGCTGAGTATCGATTTTGTAAATAAATTTAATCAGACTATCTTACAGTTTCGATAATAATAATAATATAAAAATAATGTAACTAAAAATTACATTTTGAATTGACAAATACTGTAAATTTCTTATAACAATACAAATTATTGTTAACATATATTACAACGCTAAATAAATTTTAAAAAATTGACTATCAAAACAAATATTGCAGTCACTGATTTTAATATGTTATGTAGGTGAACATTTTTATAATTCGTAAATCAAAAATTTTCAAGGGTATTCGTTACTTTCAAATTTTCCCATTAAATGCTAGGGGTTTCGGGGCCTGTATATACGAATCCAGCTGAGAACTGATCCAACATATAAAGCGAAACATACTCTTTTGATTCCTTAACGTATGGCAGAATAGTGAAACTATGAAAGATGTAATATAATTAAGAAAGTTAATAATGGTTATTTTTTTATAAGTTTTTAACACAAGTGGCGAATTTTATTTAGCTATGTCATACTAATGTATAAAAGGATTTACTGAAGGGACAAAAGGTGTAAAAAAACTAGAATAAACAAAAGAATATAAAGCGAATTGATACATATATAATGAATAATATCAATGTATATATTATTAAAATATAACAAAAAAAAGATATAGTACAATAGATAAACAAATTGAGCAGAAACAAAATTATCTTTAAAAACAAAGGAGCCTAACAAGTAGGATACGAATGGTTAATTCTGTTGACAAATCTGTAAACAGAACAAAAAATCCTTTTCAACTGTAACAAAATCTTTTCATATAATCAATTATATAATGCATCAACATTAAGCGATAGATAAAAAGAATTCATAGATATACTGCATTGTTGGAATCAACTTAATTGTGAGTGCATTGAACTATTTTTTAAAGAATAGTTTAATTAGTTCTTTTTGTACTTTTGTATTGGGTACATATTGATGTTCACATTGAATTTCATGTTCAGCATTGATAATCTTCGCCGTAATAATAGCCTATGGTTCATAGCTGCTGTTCCCTAATGTATTAAATTGAGTTTCTTATTGCGGATTATTCTTATGCACATTAAAATTAACTATAAAAATGATCATGCCAATGTTAGACAGCTTATGAAAAAATAAGCATCGAAATTGAACTAAATAAGAAGTTGAAACCATAACCCATAAAATATTAATCCTAAAATTTTTATTGATATTTGGCAACATTCTAGGCAACGTTTCGGAGTTTTTATTATTTATTGATTTATTAATACGTAGGTACAACTTGAAAAGTAGAACTTCCTGAATAGATGTATAAATGGAATATTAGAACATTTTAGTTTAACATAATATTTATAGCGTTTCTAATTTTACAAGTATACAAATTTTTTATTGAAATTGTAGGAATAGAATAGTATATTATTACATACAATTCCTACATTACTTACAAAATAGGATTACTATAATTCTGAGTAAACATTTCAGTATATAGCGGAAATAGAACCTTTGCTAATGATTGACCATGCGCCATAGAGAATATAATAATATATACAATATGTACAATGTTCAATGTAGCAGACTAGGTAGTATGTCTTAATAAGAAAAACGCTAATGGAAATAGTAGTATAATTCATAGATAATGTTATTAATTTATCATATTATAATGATTACTATAAAAACCTTTTTTATTTAGCGTTAAATATTCCAGAAATTTTTTTAAAAATTTGAAAATAAAGGAATTTGTAGGTCCCTAAAAATCAAATCCTACATTTTCAGAGTTATTTCCCAGAAAATGAAGAATCGCGGGAGCCCAAAGCAACTGCAGCAATATCAATCTCCGCACCCACCTTAATCTGCGCTCTCAGGTCGAGACTGCAGGCCTCAGCGCTGGCCTCCCTACTGACCAGCACCATCGTCTGCAGATGACTCTCCATCTCCCGGCGCAACTGGCGCAGACAGTCGGTCTCCAGCCGCCCCCCACTGCCGCCGCCGCCCCCCTCGCGACCACTACTGCTGGCGACACTCATGGAGCAGCCAGAGGAGAGACTGACCGCGTCCAGCGAGGTCGTCCGGTGCCGCTCCTCCGAGGTGTGGTTCGCGTGGCCCTGTTGTGTAGCCAATTAATGACATTAAGTTACGACTTTTTAGGGACGTTGATAACATCGAATTATGTTCTATATAATACAAAATTATAATAACTATAAACACATTATTTGTTAGTACAGTATTATTTTTAGAATATCAGAGTAATGCAGATTGCATGTTATATTATATTGTTGACAGGTTTATTATAATAAAGGAGGTTTGTTAGTTGCACTTATTATTTATTATTAAACAGTCTCTCAAATATTGTGCAAATGACGTACACAATGTATCAACAATGACTATAAGGACTCTATTATCCAATACTCGAGACGAATCAAGTTGAAAATAAATTACAAAATTACAACAAATATTTTGTTAAAGTTAGAAAGTATGGTACTGTCAAATTAAATAAGTTTGTAATCACTAACTGTTTTAAAGTGAGATTTCTTATTGAAGACTTAATTCGGTGACATGCTCGCATTATTGTTCAATGAATGGCCTATGACAGTGCTACTTTCATTCGGTCAAATTGAATGTTTATTGCAATGTACAAAATATTTGTTGCTTTTCTATGATACAGAAAGTGAGTAAACAGTTACAAAGCTTAATATAAAGCTTAGATAATATTATATCCAATATATATACGTATAATTGAAAACAAGAAAAAGTGTGTTTTATGATATTATGAGTATTTACAATTATTCCTTTTTGATATATAAAATTAATGGCTTATTTTGAACTGAAATAAAATAAAATAAACCTATCCCAGATATTTTAATTAATACAAGTACTACTTATGTTTCTCCAAAATTTGAAAATATTTTGCAATACGGCTTTTCGTATGTATTTAAAAAATACTATTAGATTTTACAACTTCGGAGAATTAGCTATTTTTATACAAGAGAGTAGTCTTGTTGATGTGTAACTGTCGCAATATTCAAAACTTTAAAAAAAAGATTTTGGAAATTAAACACACTGACAATTTCAAAATAAAATAAATGTAACAATATTTTTTGAAATATTAAATAGTACTACACCGGGAAAACTGATATGCTAATAATAATTTTTTTTCAATTTAAAAAATATATATTTTCATAAAGTTTATTAAATTTTTCTGGACTGCTTAATATATTTAATAATTAAGATTGATCTAAAACAATTAATTTAAATACAGGATTGTGTATGGTATCACATGGTATCTGTTAGACGTTACAATCATCATTTTTTCAGATGAAAAGACAGTTCTTTCCCATTAACTCAAAAATAAATTGATAAATTTGCATATTCTGTAAAATTTCGGATTCATGCGAAATTATGAAACGGAATAATGGTTCTCTTTAAATACGTTTTTAATTATTGTATTAAGTCCTTGTATTATTATATTAAAAAAATTAAAAACACAATTTGAATCCGTAAAAAACAGTTAACGAAAAAAAAAGGAAATAAATACGATGTCAAAATATGTGACATTACGAAATAAAATGATATAATACTTGAATATAAAGTAAATTTTGGTTTGCAAATACAATTAATAAATAGGCAAAATTCATAACTACCAAAACAAACTACACAATACTTGGAGAACATTATATTTATATTTAAAAAGTATGTCGCAGAATGTGCGTGCTATTTTATCAAATAAATAAATATATATTGCTAATTATTATGTTTATTTGGAGAAACATCACAGGTTGAAGACTATATGAATTCTATGCTATTAGTAATAAATATTTTTATTTTAATTTATGGATTGGATACATTATAATAATAAATATTTGAATAAATATGAAACAGAATGCTCGTTTATAAAATTTGATGAAAAATTTGTGTGTATCATTATTCAGTTATTTCAACCAAAATAAAGTAAATATTCGTCCAACATATTATAAGTAGGCCTGCTACTAAGATTGAAAGCACTTTAATACTTAGAGAAGTCAAAATTCATTACAAATAGAATTCTATTAACTATATCATATTTGCTCATTTATTATTCTTATATAAATTAAAACGTATCGCAAAAAATCACAATCAATAATATTGTCATATTAAAATAATAAAGTCGCTCATTACAGTAAATTTTTTATAACTTAATTATAGTATAATGATAAATTGGCTGACAAATTTGATCTACCACGTCAAAATACGGTTAATTTGTTCAGAGAGAGCGTAACTCAATTAAGTGAAAGCATACACCCCGACAATTCGACTAACTATTAATTGCTCAACTTGATATTGATTCAATGCGAGCATAGAACTCTCTTCAGTCACAGAAGAAAGATACGGCAACTCAAAACTCAATGCACATTGATAGTTCTCCAGCGTTTCAAGATCATTCTTTAAATAATTCTTAAAACATGAAAAAAATGTATGTAAGTCTTAAAAACAGTATTTTAAAGATTTTTTAACAATGACGGTATCCGAATTTTAGGGAATGAATCAATAGTTCACTATATTATTGACAATAATATTGACTATTGACTTTTATCAATAAGTTTAACCCAAATATTCTCAATCATTTCATATGTATTTTTCATCTAGATATCAATTTGAAATCAGGAGAGCAGCATTAGTTTAGATTTTAAAAGAATGGTTTATATTCCAAAAAAATGGTCGAATCTTATCGACATCAGAACTCAAGGAGCTCTAGTATTTGATAAACAAATTTACATTTAATTGATATGATTAGTTAAATAAACCATTTCAATTGATTGGAAATAAGCAACAACAAAAAAATATGATTGCCTTTTTAGGAAAATCTTTGTAGTTTTTATATTTATTGTAGTTTGTATATAATAGTAATCATATTATTATAAACCAAATAAAATTCGCATCAGTATTTTAACAACAATAACAAACACAAAATTCCAATAAACCTACATTGGCAGTTCGCTGGGCAACCTTCAAGCAGTCGCTAACGGCGGAAATCTTGACGTCCAACCGCTGCTGTTGCTGATTGGACAAGCCAACCAGATCCGCCGCTGCGTCACGAACCGAGTGGAGACGAGTGTAGAGGGTGTCGAGCCGACTCGTGAGAGACTGCAAACAACAAATGACAATGATCACCTTGAACAAACATGAAGCTTTAATACAAAATATTCATAGATAATTAACAATAATTAGGATAGATGGGCTAACTGTACTTATAGAGCGTACAGTATATCTAACGAACAATTATTAAAGAGCAAAATAAATATATTTAGAAATATCTCATTACTATAATATACTATTTTCATTACAAGAATTAATTACCAATTACCAAATATAACCAATTGCCAGTATGTATTCAAATAATATTACATGTATTTCCCGCATATATAAAATAAAGTGCATTTAAAAAAATTCAATAAATTAAAATTATTAATAAAATCATAAATATGTAGTCTTCCGAATAATATTATTTCATTTTAATAATCCAGACAAGGGAGCACTCTACTTGCCTTAAGAGTTTTTTAAAATTGTAAAGCATTTTATTATAATTTATTACAATATAATTAATTTATTAATGTAAATATACTACTAATAATCATTTCTATAATAAGTTAACAGCATGTTTAAATATACAGAAAAAACCATTGAGATTTATTAGTTATTACATATTACTTAACTAAATAATCGTAATATCATATTTCATTTAAGAAACAAATTATATGCACCGGAGCTATTTCTAGTAGACTAGTAACATATTTTTTAAATAAAAAAGATTCTTAATTATAATTAAAAAATATTAGAATAATATAATGTTAAAAAAATTTCATGACATTTGAGAATTTAGTCAGGCTTCTGACGAAAATACTTATAAAAAATAAATTAAAAATCAAGTTAAGACCACACTTCGCAGCTGATGGTTTAACTTAAAGTGTTCTTAAAACAATAATTATCTACTTATGTACAGAATGTACAGCATTACAGTATCTTTATATTATCCATCTGATAGATATACTGTAATGTTAAATAAAAATATGTCGAAAGTCATTTTATTTTTATTAAAGTATATTTAGTTAGTAATTAGCCACGACATCGACATCAAATGTCATCAAAGCGTTATCTGTGAACGAGAAACAATATTAATCGATATTTTTAATTACTCAGATAATTAATTTCATCAGGAACATAAAGAAATAAAGTTTGTCAAAATACTTTTCAGAAAAAATGAAGCCTTTCAATACATTAAAATAATATATCCATCACTGCAAAATTTATTTTATTCACTAGTGTACTATCATATAAGTGCTTTATAGAAAGAAAGGAAATTATGCGTAACTTTGAAATATGTTTGTGTTCTATTTATCATTCTGCAATAAACAGTTAATACTCTGAAAATCTCCAAATTCATATCACAAAATTAATTATTTTCTCAGAAGCCTAACTATAATATTATCCTATTATATAAGTAAACAAATATAGGTATTAATATAATTATTTCTTCACAAAATACAACAAGAGACATAATGAAATACAAAATTACACAAAAGGCTCAAATCATTAACATCAAAGATTGTTATTAATGTGGCGAAGCATTTTCATATTAATAATGATCCTGGTATCAAGCCCCACATATCATAGTAAACTATAAACTTGAAACAAAATTTTGTAGGACATGGCAGGTTAACATAACACATTACATACATTTAACATAATAAAAATTAGGAGAGTATAAAGATTCTCATTCTCATAGTTATCCATAACTATAACTCAATGTTTTCACTCTATAACATACTATAAATGTATAACCGCATTCGACAGTCATTAATTTTTTATTGTTAATGACCAAACCGCATGCCAGTTTTATAGTGATGACGCAAAGATGAAAAAAACTCTATTTTAAAATAAATCTAGTAACAAAAAAATAAAACCAAGAAATAGCAATCATATTAAATTATAAGAAACGCACTACCGTCTCTTTCGATAAAAATAGAGCGGTCAACACGGTAGAATAATACAGGAGTTTATCTTCTCCAGATGCAGTACTTCTTACCCACCGCTAGTCAAAGTGGAAATAGGAGCTGAACCGCCTTGAAACAACAGTAGTCCTGTAGTCCTATATACACTGACAGTAATTGATGTCACTAGCTTGTGTACCTACCTGCCTAAACAGGAAGCCAACTAAGCAAACCCAAACACGTCGATAAAGACAAGATAAGAGATCACTCACCCCAGATGATTTTTTAACTTTTGGCAACCAAAAAAGTGGCGAAATAAAAGAGAATAAATACTAAAATAAATACTAAATAATAAAGTTCGAAAATTTAAACTGACAAGGAACCCAAAAGGCAATTAGCGTCGGTTTTATATTTTTCGAAGCGAATATTAATACTGTGCTTTTTTTAACATGATAAATATATTCCATAAACCGTTTTTACAAACAATTTTCAAATAAAAGTTCAAAACTTCTTACCACACCGACTGTTAATCCGTCTTTCCACTTAAAAGGCATTTCAGAAACATCCTGCGGAGATGATAATAATTATGCACTCACCCAAAAGTTATGATCACTAACAAATCGAAAAAGCAATAAAAAGGCTAAGAGCAAAAAAAGGTATACTGTCAATATTCGTTCAGACAGACGTTACAAAAACTGCAGGCGCAGTTGAAAAGAAATCAACTTCCTGAATTCAGAGGAGGGAAGTGGCCGCATGAACTGGCCAGGTCACTAGTTTGTCTATTCCGATTGTTCAGTCGACCAAGGATAGACGAAAAGTGCTACAACGAAGCGATGAACACCTATCAAGTGAGCCAGAAAGCGATCATTTTGAGCAAAAAATCAGAAGAAATAGAAAACAATCTCCAGCTGTAAGGTCGAGTTAGGAACGAAGCGTATAGGAGCAATTGCCGGTCCCATGCGATCGTAGAGAGCTATAAGAGCCGTGTGTGCCCCCCTTGACCCTTAAACACAAGCGACGATCAAAGCCACTACGATGATGTAGAGGCAGAATGTAGAGAGATCACAGAGTTGTCGTCACTTAGTAAGAAGTAAGTAGTTGGAAGTTGTAGGTCAACGATTCTAAGAGTCTTCCTACTTTCCGAACATTCTTCCGTGTACGGTTCAGTTGTGACCACTTGAGAGTTCAAGAGAAAAAAGCCAAATAGATTTCCTCCAAGGATATAGATGGGTATTTCAATGTACTACCAAATGTGTATAATGTTTAAAATGTTTACTAAATTATTAATGAAGAATAAATTGGTTCGATAAACCAGACAATAAATTAATTTCAAATATCACTGCAATAAGTCGAACGGTGACTCTTGTGGCTTAGAGAAATAATATATAATTATACAATTCGTTCAAATTATATTTCAAAGCAGTAGTTAAAATCGTTCAGTTCAAAATATATTTTCACGAAAGAATATAGGGGAAAAAAGACGGTATGGGGGAGATAATACAAAAAGCAACCGAGGACTCTTCGGCATTACAATTGGCGGATCTAGTGGCTGATTCTGACTTTAGTGAACTGACTGCAGCTTACGAATGTAGGGAGGGAGGGAGGGAAGGAGGGAGGGAGGGAGGGGGTTGTGGAAGAAAACGTTTGTGCCCTAGAGAAAAGGGAACACGAGACTTTAATAGGCATACTATACTCATCAACTGTACTCGGCTCACAGTATAACCGAGCATTCGGCGGACTATAGAATCTCGATGTTCGTGCAAGGCGATATCAAAATATGATGGCTAGCGAATCATAAACAATTAAGATGGAAACCTGAAAATCTTAAGGAGTAGAAAAAGTCAGCTAGTATAATGTACTATGTCATCCTCAGTCTGATCAATTTAAATATTATTCTAAGATTACGGATCACTATCGAGTATATTCTTTCAAAGTGTACAATAAAGATATGTAATAATCACAATGAGCATAATTATATTCGGGCTCTAATTATTTTATTCCGTTAACAAAAAACGTGTTGTGTTTAGTGCTTTAAGTGTATCTAATCCGTTTTTTAAACTATGTACTGGTACATCCACCGCCCCTGGGAAATTGGAAGGCGGCATTATAATACTATAACTAGTTCAAAGAAAAATTGAACTATTTAGTTTACAAAAATGAACACGTTTACAAAACTTTACAGTAAAAAGTCAAATTGTATAACCTGAAAAAATCGAATATCTACTTTTTGAAAGTTATGAAGAAACTTCATTTTTATCACAGGCAGAAGACGGGAGTACGAACTACAACGTCAAAGTAAACATGAATGAACAGCAGGAACCAAAAGGTTACTAATCGCATGGGGAGACTGATAGACAAGGGTGACTGAGAGAGAGAGAAAGTGGAAGAGAGATAGAGAGAGTAGAAGGAAAAGTAACATCATTTACTACAGTATATCTAATCTATAAAGAAAAAATTAGTTGGTTACCTGGTGGCCAGGGGTCGACGAAGCTTGCTGGATTTCTGTCTCAATGGCGTTCAGTTCAGCGGATAAATTCATAAATTTGCGTTGAATCGAGTCGCGTTCGTTCTAACAAGGCAGACAGAAAACACAGGCGGATAATATCGCGGGTAAAAAAAAGAAGTACGCCAACTACGATTAATATTAGATATTATAGTATATTATAAAGTACAGGTAGGGAGATAACACGAAACAAGATGAGAGAGAAATGCTGAAACTTGTTCACTTGGCGAAGGTACAGTCCTCCGGTTAGAAAGGCTACGTCACATAATATAGGTACGTACTCCTCCATGTTGAAATAACAGTACGCGAGAGAGTGGATCTTGGACTGCAAGTTGTATTATATATATATTATATAAATTCAATCGTCAAGAAAAACACACCAATTGAAAGGCATCCAGTGCTTACAAAAACCTCATTAACATAGTCTGTACAGGTCTGTGGTCAACAGCGCAAATGAGCCGGATGACCACACCACAGAGTTCTCTATGGACCTATAATGGCGCATATTATATCCCCGACGTTGACAACATTGTACTACACAACCTGCCTATAGAAGACGTGTGATTGTACGTGAACTGAAAGCGTGATACGAGCCGGTGGGAAGCGATATTCCGCTATCCGGTAACACTCATTCTTCCCGTAGGCTATAACTTTCTTCGGCTCAGTTAGAGAAGAGAAATTGCTGCGCCGCTCGCTGAATGACTTACTATGACCCGTCGACGTCGTGCGCCGGTGTGTCAATGTGATGAAAACAGTTAGATCTAAATACACATATAAAACTAGAAGTAGGTTGACTTAGCTTATAGGCTATACTCCTAAATTATTATCGCATATATCACGATATTGATTTTTAAAGTAATTAATTATTGACAAACACTTTTCACAATTTAAGAGCTGTTTTTTAAATAATAATTGGATATGTATTTTATGATCAAATGAATAAGCATAAAAAAAACTCAGTGAAACTGTGAAAAGGAAAAAAACAATGACATAGTACAATTTATAGTAGATATAAAAGTGAAGCAAGGTTTATAGATAGGCAGAAATGTATTAAATAGTCTGACTAATTTTTTTATAAATTAGTAATATTATAAATAACATTATAAATAACGTTAATTTACCAGGTTACTTTTGAAAAATACTTACATTATTAATATAAATAAACTCATTTTAGGCCAACAATGCAAAGCAAAGTAGAAAGTGATAAAAAGTATTAAATAATACAGCACTATTTACTGATTATAGTAAAATTGTATAACAACATTACAATATAACACAATGTATATATGTATTATATTAGTGAGTAAACGAAAACGAGGCCAAAACAGTAGTGAATCCAATTGTCACAATTTCAGTGTTCTCCATTTTCATGACTATGAAATACAGCTGCGAAAATTAAACATTAAAAACTATCAAAGCATTACCTTTTCTATTTAGCAATATATTTTTTATTATTATAATTATTTATCTATTATTATTTAGAAGTTTTAATTTTTTAAATAAGCTTTTTATATATCATTATATATATATATATATATATATATATATTTAATTTTATCATTATACACTTCAAAACACCTAACAGAATATGAAAAGATTATATGAATACCAATTATAGATTAAAATATTTTTCGAAATAATTAATATTCTTGATATTTGTTAAGTATACAATGAACATTTTTATTTTCACTGAAAGTAACTACAAATTAAGTTGATATATCGAAACAAAGTAGAAAGCTACATTAAATTATGAGAACAAGTTTTACAGAACATTTGAAACGATTTCAAACTTGTATATACAGATCTCCAAATCTGCGAACACTATAGTTCTATATTAATTAAAAAGTTGCTAGCTACTAAAAAAACTATTATCAAATAATGTCAAAAAGAGTATTATTTATAAATGTGCATTTTTTATTGTTTTATGGTAATGTATGGATTAAACAACGAAAAAGAGATGACCGTATAAAGTACCTACTTTATTAATGCAAGAAATTCAAAAATATATAAATAATATAATCTTTTCAATAACGTTACTTTTGCACTTACCAATAATTTGAATTAAATCATTTTCCGCTCTAAAACCTCTAAATTTTGCATCAAAAGTATAAAAAAATATCCCCTCACATATTAGACTAATCGCTTATTTTAGGCTACGTTAAAGATATATTCCTCTTCTCCAACTATTAATACATTGAAATAAAGTTTTGCTTTCTCTGATATTTTGATGTTCTTGTTCTTTACATTCTGCCTATAATGTACTTATTGTGGTTTTATTTACGTTTCTGCTCCGGCTTAACCATTGTAGGCCTATACACACATCTCTCCCAATATATTACTTATTATATTTTGTGAATCGCTTACGTCCTATCTTGTTGATGTTATTTTAATTACTTATTAGTACTGGGCTAACTTCGTATAGGTACACTTCTCCCTATATATAATACTTATACATAAGAAGCGGTGTACCTATACAAAAGTGTACAATTGATACCAGTCCTGTGTGTAGTTTAAGTGTGTAAAGTTATTTATCTTAGTACTCTATCTTCTTAAGTGATTTTGACAGTGGATTTCCACTTTAAACTGGTTACAAGTTTATAATAAATTACAATAAAATAAGATATTATATATAGTTATTGCATAAAAATTACGCAATGTTAATGATTATTACATAAAAACATAAAAATCCCAATAATCGATTACGAACGTGAGCGAATTTAAGAATTTTAAAACAAAGGTTTTCGTTCAATAATAAATTGTTGATTTGAATAATTTCCATGAATTAACTTATATATTAACATAGGGTTTCAGTTTTATAATCGTTTCGAAATATACTATCATGTGCCACTATATTTCGAGAATTTGATAAAGATATACTTATTTTGATGTTATTAAAAGAGTGAAATAAGGTATTTTATATTTGCATAATATTTTAAATTATGTCGTTGCTGCAAATTGACTAACATTTAATTAATTCTTAATTTCAACATACTATTGATTAAATGTTAAAAAATATAGATAATATGAATTTTATTATTTACATTGACACGATATCTGTAATAATTCACAAATAGCAGAACCATAGTACTATAACACAATGATATTATACAACATGCCCACAAAACACTCACCTCAATCTCCTGTCTCTCTTGGCGGTAGTGTTCGAGGAAGCGGGTGATCCGCTCTCCACTCTCGTGCACCTCCTCGAAGGCCTCCGACACCAGCTCAATGTCCTCGGCGAGGGGCTTCAACAGCCCACACAGCTCCTCCACCCGGACCAGACAGTCGTCCTGGCTCTGCAGCTCGATCATCAGTTTCTGCCAATGGTGACGCATGGTGACACAATTATAACAATTTTAAAGTCATCCGGTTCACTGCTGTAATAGTAGGTCTAATTATTATATAATTATTATTATATATATTAATATATTAGTATATATATTATCATTAAAATTCGACAAAATACCAGCAAAACAGTATGAACGGTATACACATCAGTTTATTATAGTCAACGTTTTATTTATTTTATATATCCACTAAATAGTGGAATGTTTCAGTTTCAGTAGACCTTAAGAGAAAACGAGGAACATGTTTTATTACTACAATACATTGTTCAGTAGGTTGTAGACTTCATCAGTTTTATAGTTTATCCATTTATTTAAGATGTTTTCAATTAAATATTACAAAAATATATATAGATAATTTAATTTTAAAAATGTGATGATTTTTGCATCTATAAATATATCATAATATCACAATTTAGTTGTAAATAAACATTTATATTCAATTGATTTTTATGATGGACTTGTTATTCTCAACTAGAGCTATGGAAGTTGCCTGATTTTAGTATAACTGAAGATTAAATGTAAATACGACTTTTTCACTGAAGTCCTTGATTTAAAAAAATTAATGAATTTGCTGTGGGTTGTTGTCGATAAATTAACAACTTAGGCTTTCGTTCAATAACCATCGATATTGAACGATTTAAGTGCAATAATTATATGTTATACGACAGCGACAGCAGGTTAATATCTCTTTACTTACAACAACATACAATATATTTTAGGAGAAATGAAAGTGATTATGAAAAGAATATTATTACACTTTGATTTTAAAAGTATCGCAGTGACAGTAAAAAATATATGTTTAATTATATGATTAAAAACTTGAAAATTTATTCACGATGTTTATTAGAATAATTAATTTAAATTGAACTAATTGTCTGCTTCAGAATTCGAATTTATCCTTAAAAGTATTACTTAATTTTTAAGTATGTATTCTGAAGTATAGAAAATAAGGTATACAATTAACGTTCTGCATTATGCATAAAAATAAATAGAGCAATACACCAAATATCCGTCGTATATAATAAATAATTTATTTTAATAAAATTTTATATTATATACGTAAAATATATTGTTCTAATATACAAAAAAAATTACTAAAAAGTATAATGATACTTAAACTTTGTGTAAAATAGGCTACTGAATTAATTGTTTAAAAATGACGTGCATCCATTCATAACTCAAATTTCCTTTGAATTATAAAGGCTGTTTCTAAAATAAGGCTATTTATAAGCACAAAATTATGATCATTTATTTGTTAAACGATTATAATATAACTATTTCTGAATAATATAACAAATTTTAACTGCTTTCTTTTTAGTTTTGGTAAAGCTGATATACAGCTAAGAATCATGCATAACATAGCAAAATATGATTCACTAACAAGGTTTGCCAACATCAAGATAAAAAAATTGGCATTAATGTTATCTTTATATTATGTATATTTTTATATAAACAAACATCAGGTATTAGCATAATATATAATGTGATTATATTTTATTTTTAGAATAGGCCTACTTTGAATATTGGTTAATCAAAATAAAATGTATATAAAAACAAATCCACATTGCCCTTCGTCTTTCTAAATTAGATTCAGTCATTGCTAAATATTGTATCTATAATAATGCAGCTTAATGAATAAAGAGATACATTTAACAAATGTCAAGGAGTGATTTAAACAAAATTGTTAATAATCTGAAACTAAATCTATTCCAATATCGCCAGACAAAATATCAACCCCCAACTCCCAGCTTATATTTAGTTTGCAGATAGTTACAACTGAATTTCGAGTTATTTAAAGAAATCATCCCTTACATCGATCATCTCCAGTTTAGTCTCGAAGCAGTGTGCATTGTCAAGATAGTCGACGATTTCTTCGGCATTGTTGAGGCAGGTATGCATGTTTGTATAGTAGACGTTGAGTTCACACGCCAATGGATAGCCAGAGTCCAGCTTCTCTTTACTCTTTGAAATCTGAAGCAGAATGTTATTTGTCAATAACGCTGCATAAACATTTATATATTAAATAATTCGATCATTAAGCATTATTTCAATAAAAAAACACGGAGAACTTTCACAAGAAAAATGAAAGTAAATTTTAATTTTTTCCCGTGAAAGTTATGTGTTTTCATTATTTAATTCATAATATGCTAGTAATGGGCAAAAACCTCAACTCAAACACATATAATCTTATCTTAGTCTTTGTATCTTTTTTAATATTAAAATAAATTATTATTATTATTTCTATTTCCAATAAAATAAGTGAGTGATCGTCTTTGATTGATTGCAGTATACTAAACAATAAAAACAGCACATGATGATAGGAACACACCTAAAAAAGACTTTAATTAAAACGATAATCATCTTACGTATAGAAACTATATTTAATAATAATGGTTAGCCTACTTTACATAATATTCCGAAGGTTCAGGGGTCTAGTCAATTCTGCACATTATAGATTTGTAAATATCATTAATGGTTATTTTGTTATTGTTAATTATTGATTAACCATAATAATATATGATTAAATACATAGTTTATGTTTTTACTACATAAGTTAATTTTTATTATATTGTAGAAAAAAATCTTTATAAATATGATAAGTATCGTTATATCGTCCGATTATGACAGGATATGCAAAGTTTATGAAAACCGAAATCTTTATTTATGATTTATTTTATTTATAACGTATAACAAATAAATTTATTATAATATAATAATACATTATATAATTATGTCACAACAAAATAATTAGACAATCATTTCATTTTAATGCTTTCGAATAGTGCGAATAAAAGTCCAAGTATATCACTTAATAGTCAATATAAAAACGAAATATCATTAAAGTATTCTCAAAAAAGCTATAAATGTGTCAACACAATATATTAAATGTTAATTGTTAATAATAACAAATTTTAAACAATCCAGTAACTGTTAATCAAAAATAAAACATCACAATAATATACAAACATAAAAATGTGTAAGAAAACGTAATCCTTCACAACTACCAAACCCTTTTGTGGATCGAGAAGGAGGGAAGGTAGGGAACCAACCAACCAACACCACCCACCTGCGCATTGAGATCCACCCATCTCCCATCTAGATTGTTCAACTGGTTGACCAACCGCTCGGGAAACTCCACCTGCCGGTTGGCCGCCAGCTCACGGCCCGTCTTCACCACATAGTCGATGTCACCATGCAGAGCGGTCAGCGCCCCGCTGAACCTCTCACACTGATCCAGGGAGTTCTCTAGGTCCTCGGGCTCCAGACTGATGATGTCCAGCAAGTGGGTGGTTTCGGCGATCCGTTCCAGTTCACGCTTGACGCGGGACATGCGCGGCTCGAAATCCTGGGGCCGGGAGAACTTCCGGAACATCACCATCACAGGGGCCAACTGGCTCTATAGGTGTGGGGTTGAAGAGGTGTTTACAAATTCATAATAATTATTCTTGTTTTAATATGTTTTAATAATTCTTTTAAATCAATTCCTTTGTTTGTAGTACATAGATTTACAAATTAAAAAATAATTCAAAATAAATATTTTTAAATTGAAAAGTATTTTTAATTTTGTTTTTAAAAACGCTGTCTACAAATTAGTCTCATATTTATTAAATAGTAGAATGTTTATACTATGTTTCTGGAATCGTTATTGAGTGTGCGTGAATTTTCAATATTTGTTTAGGTTAGGCAGTCATATTTAGTGATTTCAAAAAAACATTTTATTTTAATCAAAAACATTAAAATATGTTTCATTTTTTCATTAAGTCAACGCATACAATTCAATTAATAACGATAAACAAGGTAGGATATTAGCGAATTAATGTTCATCTGTGTATTCATGAGTTTGTGTATTATCTCCTACATGTCTATTTATTAGTAAGCAAATCGACTAATGTTTTGCAATAAAAACTTTTCAAACAAAATTTGGTTCACACAACCCAAACCAGCCAGTTCCGCCTACCTCCATGGTCTCCTTTTGCGCATTGAGCCGACCGCTCGCCTCTAGATTACCCGCGGCCGCACTCTCCCTTTGCATCTCATTCAACTCGCCCAGAAAAGTGGAGTACTGGCTGAACTCGGAGTTGAGCGCGGCGTACTCCTCGGGCAGATCCTCCCCCACCAGGTCGGCGTCCATGTGGGCCTTGAGCTGGTCATTGACGTCTCCCAGCCAGCTCGTCATCTCCGAGAGGCGCCGGTCCACCGACTGGACGCGCTCTAGTTTGGTCTGGAGGGTGTTTAGCTGCTCGTTTAACTGTGGAGGAGTGGGGGAGAGGAGAGGCATGTAGAGAAGGGGGAGGATGATGGGGATGAGAATAATA
>JAUZND010041667.1:1330-20872 GCA_034780555.1 Coelogynopora nodosa | reverse complement strand
TTTTAGGATATTTTAGGAGTCCCTCAAAATTTTAGGATATTTTAGGAGTCCCTCAAAATTTTAGGATATTTTAGGAGCGTGGACACCCTGAGTTTAACAAACACCTCAGACAAACTAACTTTTAAAAAGGGAAGGTCTTTTTACCTGGTTCATCATGGTGGCCGGCGACAGCTCCTGTCCAGTGGGCAGCATGCCCAGATGGTCGCACCCCATATCGCAGTACTCCACGTCCTTCTTATAGCGCTCCCGCAGCGTCGACTTGATCTTGTGACTCGAGGCACTCGACACCGAGTCCCGACCACTGCCGCCTCCTCCGCCTCCACCGCCACCGCCCCAGACTGCCGGGCTGGCGGGCTGGGAGCTGCAGCCGCTGGCGGTCTGATAGGGCAGCCCCCCCGTGGGGGAGGTTCCCGGCTCCAGACTCGAGGAACTACTCGAGCTGCCGGCGATGGGGGGAAGGAGGACCGAGGAGTCGCCCTGTTGTTGTTGCTGTTGTGGCTGCTGTTGTTGCTGCTGTTGTTGTTGGAGGAGGGTCATACGCTGCTGGAGACTGTAGGGGGACCGCTGGAAGTAGGGGTGCAAGTTTAGATGATGTGATGTTGTATCGGTTTATTGTCCGCAAGAGCGTGTGGAATAGATAGTCAAGACCGCTACCTGAACGGTGACTCTTTTACATCCTTATTCCATGTCAAATCTAGTATTAATGATCACTAATATTCCTTGAAAACGTTGTCACCAGTAGAAGTATAGGCGTTGTAATTCTTAAGGATATATTTTGAAATTTAGTATTTGAAATATAATTTAATAAATCATGTCACTTAAGTTTAAGGTTTAAACCACTACCTATTAAATTAGATGTTTAATAGAGTTAGGTTGCAGAGAGGTGTATCTAAGGGGAAGAGTCATGGAGAGTAAAGAGATGAATAAAACATTGTAGTTTACACGGTTGTGTGTTACATATAAAGTGGCCTGTTATTGTAACAATACCATATTTATCGATAATCAAATCAATAAATTGTCATACATAACAAAATACACATCACATCACACAACGCATACATACACCACTAGAAACATCCGTTTCATTCAAAAAATAATATTAAAATACCATCCAGGTAACATTCATCATTAACAATGTGTATATTAACATAAATATAATGAATCAATTTCAATAAATAACATAAAACTCATAGTCAACCTTATAAGCGCAAATATACGTTAAAAGCTGGAACATTAATTGCTACTACATAATATATAATCGCTAGTTATAAATATAATCTGCAGTACACATGATAATAGTCAGTGACATAAATCTTAAATTGAGTAAATGACTGCTTTGTGTGAGATAGTGTTTCCATTTGAAAAACAAATACTCCCCCCCCCCCCCGGCAAATCTAAATTTAAACATAACTTGATACAATGTAAACTAGTAATTCATAACAGTTTACTATTGAGTATGACTATAACAAGAAATTCAGAATATGTTCACATGATATCCAACACATCAAAATAAATTCAATGGATACAAACATTTCATATTATAAAGGCGGTTCCTTTCATCTCAAACTGCTCTGTTTTAAAACCTTAATAGAACACACCATTATTAATTCACAAATAATATGAAGCGAATTTGTATAAATACAGTATACAATATTACACAATAATCTAGCTAATTACTAAACAAATCGCAATAAATTAAAACTACTTTTTAAAGATAATGATTTGAATTAATGTCTAAAAAGCAAAGCCAGTTTGTAATTTTTTAATAATTATTGTGTATAAATATAATTATAACACCCATGCCTGTATAATATAGTAATAGATGTATTTTGACAGACACAGTAATCGACAGATAAATCCATCTGCAGACCGGTTTCGGGGTATTTGCCCCTCATCAGTACAGACTAGGAATCGACAAACATTCAACCCAGCGATCTGTGAGCTTGCAATATACTAATAGTTTTCTTTACATTTTTTAATGTAAACATCAGTAAATAATTTTTTATTGGTTTTAGTAAGTAATTTTATTTACATTTTTTATTTAATATTCATGTACATATTTAAGTAATAAATCTTCTATAAATAAAAGTGTTTTTTTAATATTGCTTTAATTAGATGAAAATCGAAAAAGCAATAAAATCTCTTTGCATATTTCAAGTGAATAAAATTTCTCAAATAGCCAGCCATCCCTATATAATATTCCAGTGATACATATATCAACATTTTAATTACTTTTGTTACCTGATTTTAGACGTTTCCATCAACAAAAAGCAATTTAAAATGTTTGCATCGAAGTCAGGATACATTTTGCATCTATGTAGTTAGTCAAGCTGCGTTGTTTTTTGCCCACTGTGTTTAACATACTATGATTAAAAATAACAGTAGCTTACAGCTGAACAGGACATTCACATAATATCTCAAAAATTAGAAATACGCTAATGTAATCTAACTACATAATATTTAATTATATATCCACATTTATTCCGTATTATAATCTCTATCAGATAAGATTGCATAATATAATACAGCTAGAGATTGCCACGACATTAACATTAAATTACTGGAAGATAGTAACTTGTTTTGACGCCGCCTAAAGCCACCCGAGAACCAATGATAATTCAATTGAAAGATGCACTCACAACACCAATCCACACGCAGGCATATTGTGAATTTACAAATTGACAGAGTCTAGACTATGTGCATAAAAATGTACTTATACATAATGAAGTCATTCATATTATTTTCTGAAATTTATCCTAGCGTGAGCAACGTTATATAGCATTTATACAAATTAATTTAGTAGCTAATATTAAATTTAAAATATTAATATTACATAAATGAATTGATTCATAATCAAATATGATAAATATTATTCCAATAGTATATTAATAGTAGCATAGTTTACACTCATGCAAACCCTCCCATTGTTCTATTTACACTATTTTATTATAAACCAAATATATATTTTTGAAAAAATAATTTTACATAACTAAATCAGTATTTGCATACAATGAGATACCCAAAACATACGATCTGCATCATCAATATAAGTTGTATATTATGATACAATACAAAACTCGTACCACCTATTATGTAGACATTGGAACATGTTATTAAATTTCAAACAAATGTGAAAATATTGCGACGTATAGGCTACAGTATTATTAATATATAAATAAAAACTTTACGTTTACTATTCCATGCAATTATCAAATTCAACCTGATTCAGTTTAAGCTGCCCATAAATTATATAGTTAATTTCTAATAAACTGAATAGAACAATTATATGAAGTCGGAGACTACAGCACCTTTTAAATGGTAAAATCTACATTTTCGATGATCATTTTGTGAATTACATTAACATCTACAAGTTTTAGATTCAGTTTGGAGAGAATTATTTGCAAAGTATCCAACGAGACTTTCATAATTTTTAGATATTATAATTTTTTGATCAAATAGAATACACCTCATAATAAGAACATCATAATGTGCCAAGTCACTCAAGTACAAAAAATAAAAACATAACTGGGAGATCACAACAACTATATTATTTCTTGAAATTAGTTCTCCTTAAATCAATAATCTAATACGTATTACAGGCTTTGCCCTGCTCCCATTATTACATGTCTAACTAAAAACTAACGTTTGTGTGCTAAAGTATCTAACGGACGACTGCAAACAACTTATGTCAAAATAGGGTCTAATCAAACGAGTAAGAAAAAAACACAATTATCTTGTATAAATAATAACCTGATAATTATAAACTTAACCAATAATTGTCGCAAATACACTTTTATAAGGCACTGACAGCGAGAACAATACATATGATAAAGTACAATTTATTTGCATCATAGGTTCCAGACAAGGTGTGTGGAGGTAAGCGACTTGATCCAGGGACTGTATATACATCAAAGGCAATAGGCGAACGCTTTGTAACACGAAACCGGCAATTAAACATACCACAAATAAGTTCAGTTAACAACCTGTGGTACCATGCTAAATACGAACAAAAGAGGTACTGTACATTAGAGTCACAACACAAACAAAAAGGACTAAACTTAATGAACTTCTGAATCGATTTTTTATACATGTGTAGTTATGTATTATGGATTAAGATCAGATGCTAGTTAGACATAGAATAATTGTCATTCAGGGGAAAAGTTTTGCGCAATCAAACAAGTATATTATAAACTATCGAATGGTTACCTAATGAGATACTATGTATCAACATAAAGTATTTTCAAAGGTCAATAATTCTAAAACTCGATTTGTTCGCCTATAAATACTACATACGAGGTGGCTTCAATATGTAAGCGGACTCAATATGAAAGCAGATTCCCACACATATAACATTATGCATTTTTATAAATTATAGAAACATCTAAGATATCTGTGAGAATTTCATGTTGATACTTTTATGGACCACTTCACAATTCGAATTTGAAAATTAAAAGTTAAGAAATTTTAAAAATAACTTATATTTTGACTAAAACAACAATTTTATAATATTAAAAGTTCATAACTATTTATTGACATTAAAAAACAAAGATTTAGTGCCCTTTAAATAGTTAATATAAACACAAGAACATCTATAGAACCTTACAGCTTTTCAAAATACTGTCCATTGCAGTCGATGCACTTTTGCATACTCTGGAACCATTTGTGGAAGAATTCTGACCATTCATCAGGTGAAATTTGATCAACTTTTTGGATGAATCGTCCAACAGCTTCTTCTTCTTCTTCTTCCTCATTTCCAAGAGCTATGGTCAGTCTCAGTACGTTATCTCGAGGATTCAAACCAGCTTTATAATCGTAGTAAATCATTGCATAATAGTGTTCGTTAGTCAGAAACATTTTGCAGTAATTTTTTTAAATATTAAATAAATTATAATCTTTAAATCTTTAAACATTTCCGTGCCTAACTTTTAATTTTCAAATTTGATTTGTGAAGTGGTCCATAGAAGTATCAACATTAAATTTTCACAGATATCTTAGATGTTTCTATAGTTTATAAAAATGCATAGATTATATGTATGGGAATCTGCCTTCATATCGAGTCCGCTTACTTTATATTGAAGCCCCCTCGTATATATACATCTATAATTTTCCTAATTCACGAAACACATTTAATTATAAATAATTGAGCAGTTTTACTATAATTTTTGTGTCATTTGTAAACTATACGTAATCTGTGAGCAAACAACGTCGAAAACGTCGATCTAAATTGACTCAATTACATATTTTGAATGGGGGTCTATTCAATTTCTTGTAATTGATATAATATTCAAATCCAATATAGTGAACATTTCGTTCATAAAAAGTTTTTTAACACTATTCACAGTATAAAATGCAAAATTTAAAATAAATTAGGTGCATTTTGTTTAAATTATATTTATTATGCAGGGTGAAGCAGAAGTTGTTTGTTTCATTTTTACAGAGATATTTCAATTAAATTATATTGATTTTATGTTAGTTATTTTGTGTACAGAGATATTTCAATTAAATTTAATTGATTTTATGTTAGTTTTGATAATCGATAATTAAAGATAGATACATAATATCATAGAGTAGTATCATAATATCAACACTATGCATAATATTGTGTTTTTTAACATTCAGCAGTGATCATTAAATAAGCATGACTCAAAAAATCAAAGAGTTGCTGCAGTAAAATACTACTAATGCAATGATAATTCTGCCGCTGCTGCTCGTCACTTGGCTGAGGAATTCAATATCCATGAAATTCAAGGTAAAAACATTAAAAACATTGTGTCAAAAATTTTAAGAAACTGGAAGCATAAGTGATGCTCCTAAATCAGGAAGACCACATTCTGCAACAACTAGTGAAAAAGGAGATGAATTTATTTAAATCAATACGGCGGGCCCCACAGAAGTCAAGCTGGCGTTTATCAGGTGAATTAAACATTAGCCAACATAGCGTACTGATATTGTTACATAAGCGGTGTCTTACACATTACATTCCCCAGTTATTTCATGCCTTACATGATGGCGATGCTGATAGGCATAATGAATTCGCCGAAACCTTCATGAACTTGGTCAACACTGATGATACGTTTCTGGACAACATCTGGTGGTCTGACAAAGCTACTTTTAAACTTAACGGACACACCAACCGACATAATTGTGTCTTTTGGTCTAATCAAAACCCACATAATTATTGACAGATAAATTAATTTGCCAGTCGTAACAGTATGGGCAGCAATATCAGCGACTGGATTAATTGGACCAATATTTTTCGATGGTATTCCGTCAATTCAGACAACTATTTAAAAATGTTACGGACACAATTTTGGCCTAGAGTGAGGCAACAACGAAATTGCTACTTTCAACAGGATGGTGCTCCACCACATTATGGTTTGATTGTGCGACGTTGGTTAGATGAGAAATTTGAAGGCAGATGGATTGGACGATGTGGTCGAATCAAATGGCTATCCACGATCCCCAGATGTGACACCATCCGATTTCTTTTTATGGGGGGTAATGAAGGATCTCGTGTATAATGAGAAACCGCAAACCATTCCATATCTTTGGAGAATTATCGAAGAGAAATTTGCCATGATCGACTTGGAGATGTGTCAAACAGTGTGCCGAAGTGTACCAACCAGACTCACTTGGTGTGTGGAATTTAATGGTGAGCATTATGAAGATGACAGATAAACTTGTTTATATTGTATACAACATGTCATTACATTATTATGTTTGTTATTGATAATGTTTTGTATCACATTATGTCTATATATGATTAATTAAATTTACGGATATAAATCGGGCGCTACTTCTGCCTCACCCAACAATTTTTAAGCGAAATGTATTTTTAACCAAATTTATATCATTTGATATGTCTACTTTGTTATAGTATATACATTTGTCATTTTTTATATGCTTTAGTTGTTTGACAAATTAATAATCGACATATCTCTATATCGTAATCCAATAATATCAAAAAGGGTGTCTAAATGTCACTAAAAAGTAAATGTAACTTGTTTTAAATGGATGTATATTTTTCAACTATGATTTACTGTTTGACATGAGCATAACATTGTAAACATAATATACAACATTTGCATAATAATTAAACAGAAAAGCTTGAAACTGTAGAATAATACTTGTTTTTCTAATATTCACAACAGATTATATTCGAGCAGCTTCTTTATAGACGTCTTGCAATAAATACACCTTGATATGATCGTCCTGATCGATTCCTTCTACGTATACTTCCGTTGATTATGTTTTTAACTATAGATATGTCGACGGTGGGATGCACGGGATGCACACCCATTGATTTGACAATTCCTTTACTATGTTTTTTAATTTAATTGCAGAATAATTCCAGTTTAATAATAATTCAAAGAGTGCATATCCATATTTATAATGTTTTTTTTCTCTCTCTAAAATCGACATTTAAGCTTAACAATAAACCATGCCCGAAATACACAGGCTTATAGGTTTTAAGTCGAAACGTAAATTTTCGCAGATTTTTAGTTACATTAAATAATTTTTTTTTTTTAAATCAATTCTTTGTACATTTATGCTGTGTCTAATCTAGGGCGTATAAGTTCAATTTATGCCCCAATTTTATTCAACAATATATTGAAGCATACAACACAGGAAAATACAATTTAAACATATTACTCCATATTAAACAAAATGAATTTCCTCTATCTCATCAAGATACTTGTTATTATGTTACTTTTATTACTATAAATAAATTTGTAATACTCCTCTCAAGTATACAGTTTCGCCTTGTTAATTTTATTCCTTAACATTTATGTATTAAAAACTTATAAGTTTTTATTTACATAATGTGCCGCTTTGTTTCTGAGTTCCGACGAGTATTGTTTCTTGTTTTAAGTTAATCAAAAAAAAGTTTTCCTCAAATATCAGCAGTCAGGATATATTTTATACAGCCATCCCAATTTCTTTCGATAATTATTATGCTACATTTCTGTTAAACTGATTCGTATAATTAAAACCATTTTACTTCTCAATGTGCTTTCCTATCAAAGCCAGTTATTATGTCTCTGGGAATATTGTATAATTTCGACAAATCAATGGAAGCCTCAGTAGAAGTCTCAAAGTAGTTCGAAAATAAATTAATGAATTGTTAGCTGAGGTAATAACCGTCCCCGAAATCTTAAAAAAACTACAGAACTTATGTCGAAAGAGTTTCCTGTGAAAACTACAGCAAATTGAAGGAAAAGGATAATATATTATGTTGGAGCTGAAACAAAAATCCTTGGGCGCAAACTATAAATCTGTTTATAACCTAAATTCCGGTTCCACCGGTTTTTTCTGCGAAGAACATTTTAAGATCAACTATTTCATACTTATGATAGACCACAATAAGCGAGCGATCTCAACATTTATTTTGAAGGTTTTTATACCAGAATTTTTGAATTCTTAAATGTAATTTCGCGAACTGCAACATGTCATTGACAAATTTGAGCCTCTATTGAACGATACTGATGCCATTGAAGCAGAATTTGGAAACAAAAGTAAATAATATTCGAATTGTATTATCATTTGAAGCACATACGACTCCACATATGCAATCAATTTATTGTTTTAAAATTTATTAGATACAAAAGAGTATTCGATAGAACTTATAAATTAATTGCCCTTGCATTAACATTTATTATATATTGCTGGTATATCCTTAGCAGAATCTCATCTGATATGGATTATTGTTAAGGAAGCATAGAAAATGTACTAGCCACTTAAATAATGAAACCACTTCAAGGATCATTTATTTATAACTTGGTATTTTATCCTATAGATCTTGCCAATATTAAATGAATTATTGAATAAATTGCATAACTTTTCTTAATTCTCTCAAGTTCTCTCTCTTCTATATCAGCGATTCTCAACCTTTTCTTCTTTGCCGGCCACAAACTTTTTTTTTAAACCTAATCGGACAACCCACATACAAATAAAAAATTCTCTCTCTATATATATATATATATATATATATATATAACAGATATATGATATAATAAAGTTGGTTTACTCTTCAATAACTAGGATATTTCAAACGGGGAAGGAAAACAAACGAGTGGACGTAATATATTAAATGAATTACAGAAAATAAAATAGGTAAGCTTAACAAAAACAGAATATCTCAGGAATAATCGAAAATGGAAAACGCGCGAATATAAGAGAACTTGAGGTTTACCAAGACGGTGTTCGTGGAGATTCAGTAAAAATATATAAAAAAGTTGAGAACTGGATTTGTTTGTTTTTCAACGAAGCATTGCAGGGAGATATGCAAATACATGCAATTTTCATTACGTATTTAGTAGTCTGAAATATACATATATTTTTATATAATAATTTATATCCCTCACACGTAAAGTCTGCAAATATTCAATTGAAAGTACCTAGTGACCTATTTAATAAAATTAGGAATAATTTTAAAACGCTGACGATGTATGTATCTGACAGTTATGCTAAACAAAAACAGTTATTTCGTACATAAATGTGTATACATAATTTCATTTTCAAAATAGAAAAAAGCATTATATGATATTAGTTGTAAAATTAATGAATTATTATCATTATAATTTATTGTCTAAACTCAGAGGAATCTGACGGTGATTAGGCTTTGTGAATTATGATGTATAGATACAACACTAATGTTACTAAAGAATAAATAATAAAACCATTTATTGATTATTTATTGATAAATAATTATTGATAAAAATACCCAAGCTTTCGAACCTAACTAAAGGTTCATAATCAGGGGTGCCAAGTAAAATACCAGAATACAACCCATTAAATATAGTGGAAAGAAAGGATTACATAAATACTATTTACAAATACAATTTACATAAGGATATAATAGAATATTTATTTTATATATATATATATATATTACGAATTTTGTTTTAACCTATTTAAAAAAGATGTAATCATATTTATAATAATTACATTTTTATTTGTGTTGGGGATTATATACTAAAGGAAATATTGACATTTTATAATTTGCATAACTTTACTAAGATTTTTGTTTTACTTATTTCCAACTCTGTTTTTAGTTTTGATAAATAAATAATTAAAAACTTAATTAGTTTAATATTTTCACTTGGCAACAAAACAAGGTTTAAAATAACGGGCTCATATTAGGTGACATTAACGATTTTCATGTTTGATTTCGCCATCACATTTTACTTTTATTATTTGTAACTAAAAATTGAAACTCCTCAACTGCCAAACCTCTTACACCTTCCCTCCCCTCCCCTCCCCATCACACCAAACCCCGTCTCTGTATTACGCCATCATTCCTTCTGCGCG
This sequence comes from Coelogynopora nodosa, assembly GCA_034780555.1. NCBI lineage: Eukaryota > Metazoa > Platyhelminthes > Proseriata > Coelogynoporidae > Coelogynopora > Coelogynopora nodosa. The sequence goes on along the minus strand of JAUZND010041667.1, from coordinate 10,561 downwards.
CTGTGTGTGCAGCAACAACGCCGTCTGGACCTGCTAACGGTGACCGACCCAAAGAACAACACTCCCCGACCCAACGAGAAGATGCCCCTCGTCTTCGTCACCGCCCGAGTGCATCCCGGCGAGACGCCGTCCTCCTTCGTGTGTCAAGGTCAGTTAGGTTAAATCGAGAGTTGAGGGATCTCCACCACCTCCTGGTGTAGTTCGAGTTGGGCAGAGTCGCAACTAAGATACCAGATATCAGAGAGATTTGAACTTTAAAACTGTAGATATCAGACACAATTCGGGGAAAACAGAAATAAAAAAAAATTCAACCCATGCTTTGTAAATAGGGTTTCTATCAACATTTTATTAATATATCAGTAATAGTTAGTTACTATATATTTCTGATGCTCTCTGAAAATATTACATTACAGTAATATCCAATTTTATTATAAATCTAATATAATATTGTTATCATGTAGTTTCATTTAAAGATTTTGAATGTTTCGATTAAATGGTTTTGATCGGGAAATTGTCTGTGTCAAATTCTGAGCAAGCTTTTAGATCCCGATATCTATGTAATGGGTTGCATTGTCTTTTCTTTGGTTTATTCTTCTGAGTGTAACTATAGTATTACGTATTCATATAATTTTAATTGGATAATTTATTCAAATAGTGTTTTTAAACTTAAAAAGTATTTAATTAGCATCTCCTTTATAATATTAATAGATAATTATATAAATCATATTATGTTAAACCAGTAAAATATCGAAATAGTTCGATCAATTCAATTTATTCTAAAAGGTTAATTAAATTATCAATTTTTCATTCGTGGTTGTATTAATAGATTTTAACTATAATTAAATATTATGCAAATCGCCTCTTATATTGAGCACCAAGCATATCATATAAATAATGTTTCTGAATTTAGGCATATCTCACCACTGTAATTATACTTGACTGGTACATTTAAACAAATTTATGAATTTTATATTATGTTAACAGTTTTTTTGTGTTCTCGTGTTATACCTTACTCTACCTATATTGTAATCATCATTACAATTAAAATGCTATATTATCATTATATTAAATATAAAGCCCTTTTAATCTTTGACAATAGTAACCTGTGGCGTATTTGTATGTTATACATTCCTTGTATCTATAATTATCAATAGAATTTTTTCTGTTGTCATTTTAAGCGTAGTTGTTTACTTATTTTTATTATGAAACACTATTTCAAACTACATGCAGGAGACAAGTTTGAGAGAGAGTTTGATATTCACAAATACTTGGTAGTTACAAGACTCAAATACTTGGTAGTTACAGAACTATACAAATACTTGGTAGTTACAGAACTATACAAATACTTGGTAGTTACAAGATTCAAATACTTGGTAGTTACAAGACTATACAAATACTTGGTAGTTACAAGATTCAAATACTTGGTAGTTACAAGACTATACAAATACTTGGTAGTTACAGAACTATACAAATACTTGGTAGTTACAGAACTATACAAATACTTGGTAGTTACAAGACTCAAATACTTGGTAGTTACAAGACTCAAATACTTGGTAGTTACAAGACTCAAATACTTGGCAGTTACAAGACTCAAATACTTGGTAGTTACAGAACTATACAAATACTTGGTAGTTACAAGACTATACAAATACTTGATAGTTACAAGACTCAAATACTTGGTAGTTACAAGACTATACAAATACGTGGTAGTTACAAGACTCAAATACTTGGTAGTTACAAGATTCAAATACTTGGTAGTTACAAGACTCAAATACTTGGTAGTTACAAGATTCAAATACTTGGTAGTTACAACACTATACTATTACTTGGTAGTTACAACACTATACTATTACTTGGTAGTTACAAGACTATACAAATACTTTGTAGTTACAAGACTATACAAATACTTTGTAGTTACAAAACTATTCCTAATTTTGTCTTTTTAAAATACATAATATTCACATTTTTATATTAATAACACTTGTTTTGTTAGCTTATTAGCTGTTATGCTTCGCTATCTAAATATAGATATTTACAAATTTGAGACAATATATTTATTTGTAACATAAAATATGAAAAAGGATAAATAGCGTTTTTCCAAATATTCAAAACTTTTTACCCTTTCATAGTCACTTACACTTCGCTATGTTTTGTTACAACGTCTAATAAGTGACTGCATTTGGCATGTTGCGCTAATTCATAGCATGCTTTTAGGCTTCATTGTTTTCGAAATATCACGTATAGTCGAATGGGTATCATTCTTCTTGATGTCTGTCAACCTTTGCTTTACGTGAGAAACCTTTTATAAGGTTAATGGAATTGCAAAAAATTCTAGAAAACACAAATTAGTTATGCAGTAATTAATCAAATATTTATGATTATATCACGGGTTTTGAATCACAAATATGTAAATCTAATCAAAAGTAAGCTTGTTATAATTTTACAGAATCTTATCTACATTTCCTCCGCTAATTAAATTCGGAATATTATTATGTTTAAATTAAACTTTAAATAATTAATTTTATTCAAATGTATTTAGTTTATAAATTCAAAAAATCCCTCAATTATTTTATAAATGAAGACAATGTATAACTTATTTTCTCAATTTTCAGACAGACATCAATTATACACAGGGGGTTCATTATTTATTAGTTATTTTAAAATATATCCCAATCGGGTATAAAATCATTTATATTTCTGGGTTTGCTATACACAATTTATATTAGCTGTTGTAATCCTGCATAATCTATAATGTATGTATATATTTCCTGATAAATAAATACAAGCCTTGTCATTTTTCTCATTATGAATTTTACTTTTACTCTTGAATTTGCAAACTCTGAATAATCAGTAAACGTCAGAATGTTTCAATATATGTTAGTAAATCTGGCAGATACTTTTTATCAAGGAATTTTAATTTTTTTTTATTATATGCAACTATTTAAAAAAATTTATATGATAAGTCATTGAAGCATGTATTTTTTTAGTGAAGTCCCCAAATAGTTGCTGCGAAATATTTAAATGGCGATATAAATTACCTATACACCTCAACTGCTTAGTAAAAAAGTAATATTTATATGTTACACTTTAAAAAAAGTCACGTTTACAACCGATATACTCTATACAGTAGAAAAAACGTGTAATAAATAATATCATATTAAAAATAGCTAATATAAATATATATATATATTTGCATTAGCATTTTTCTTTTTCCTTATTTTAATTTTTGGTGTTTTCTTATCAATATTAAAAATTCCACAATTAAACATTTATAATATACTGCTAAATCATATTCGACGGTGGAAATATAGACGGCACTGCTGGATCATCTATGTTCTTGTCAGGACTCCTGAGCAGACTGGTCGAATAATGCTAGTAGCACTTCACAATACAAATTCACTAAACAAAATAATAATGTTTAGTTTGTATTTTGCATGCACATACTATATAGATTGTTTTTCATCACATAGAAAGTGTCTGTATTATAAACGAAATTCTTTAAGTATTTAAAAAATAAAATGCAAATAGCACATTTAAAAATGTATGTCTGAAAATTCATTAACATGTTTATTTATAAAAAAACTTATTCAATCTATAATTTATTCATAATCTGTTAGTTATTCATTGGAAGGTTACACTTTTTAGTCTTACCTATATTTTCAAGTCATTCGATTATGTTATACATGTATATTATGTGTATACATATAATTTGATTTGATTTGTTATTTTTTATACAAAATTTGACCAGATTAAAAAATAAGGAAAGGATTACTCAGAAAGAAATAGACAGTAATTAACTAAAGATTAAACTGTCGTTAGACTACATTACAAATTAGACTAAAACATAAATAACAAATTTTCATTTTAATAAAAGTAGGAAACATAGAAATTTAATATTTCAACAAACAAAAAAAGATATCCTTGGCAATTATGCCTTTCATGTAACTTCCATATTTCTGTTCAGGGTTCATAGATTTCATCGTCAGCAATCACCCAATCGCGAAGACTCTCCGAGAGCACATTATATTCAAAATTGTTCCAATGTTGAATCCGGACGGCGTTTTTCTCGGAAATTACAGGTATTCGTATATGTTTAGGCCTTTGGATTGTATACTTTGTAGTAAATACTCTGAAATTAACGTTTAGCAGCGATAACAAAATCTATATCGAGGATGTTTTATTTACTGATTATGTGTGGTTAATACAATATATCTGTTTTGATACAAGGTGTACAGTTGTTAAAGTAACTCTTAAGTTGTATACATATAATGTTTGTTAATTGATGTGGCGGATTACATATAAGTTTGATATGTTAATACAATTCAAAATACAATGAATCACCTTCCCTAAAATAAACCACTACGGCCGGATAAAAGGGCATCATTAGCTAGTATGGTTTCCCTGCACTATATTTGGATTAAAAATGCGCTAGTATAGTTTCACCGTTAATGTTAGATCTATATTGTATTTACCTTAATAATACAGTTAATGCGTTAGCGTGTATTTTTGCAGGGAAATTTAAATCGATTTGCATTATGTTTTATAATATTTTTATAGAGTTTTAATGATTTTGTTTTTATAATCAATTTCAAATATGCAAAAAATAAATGTATGTAATTGATTTTGATATCGAATATATTGTTCGTTCACAATGGTTATGTAAAATAGGATATTTGTTTATTTTACTTTAGAGGCGAAGCAAGTCAGAAAATGAATTTTAATAGTCATACATATTTTGATACAAATATACGGAAATTATAGTTTAGTACATAGCGTGAGAGTGGTAGAAATACATATAAATAGTAGTAAAAGGGAACATGAATGAAATCCAATTAACAATGATAGCATGTTTTTCGCTAATACAATTCTAGCTTTTGTAAAAAAATAATACTGTCTGTGAGATGAGTTGGCAAAATGGTGGGAGAAACATACCTTAAACTATGTAGCACTATGGAGAGCATTTTTTTAGTTTGTGTGGGCGACCAAGATTATGTCTTGCAAGAAATCATGTCTTTACTTGTTTTGTAATCGTGTTTTAAGCGTATGGATTCTAGTTGGGATGTCTTCTTTCGGAGAGAAATCATTCCCCAAAGCTCTATTTTTGAATTTTTCATGTTTAATATTGTGGCAATATATATTAAATAATATAACATTTTTATTTTGACTGTAATATTTTAAAATGGTATTTACAATATGTATCTAGTTCGTTTTTTCTTTTTATATTACCGGGAAGTTTAAATAAAGTCGGTGACATATCAATAGTTATTTTTTGCAACGGAAACCCTTACTTTTCAAATTGCCTTACTTCTGCCTCTTATATGTTATAATAACATGAAAACATAGGCTTTCGCGCGTTAATTAACTAATATCGAGTTTTAATATGATGTATTGAGTTTTAATATGATGTAAATTATTTACTTCAGGTGTTCTTTAATGGGATTTGACCTGAATCGTCACTGGCAAGAACCTTCTCCTTGGGCACACCCAACACTCTACGCTTGCAAAAACTTGCTAATGCAACTGAACAAGAATTCGGTGAATAAACATAGTTTTTACATTATAGTGTTTACATCTATTTCACGCACTGTTGTACATGGTATCTTATAAACTTATTTAACCCTTATTATCCTGATTTAATTTTTATTATATATATAATTTTTAATCATCATGATTTTTAAACTTGCTAGACTGAAACATAACTCATGTGTTTATTTTAAATTGTTATTATTTGATATTGTGAAATAATGATCAACAACTAACACTAATATACAGGGTGTCTCAAACTATACGCATAATGGGGTATATAGGCCTATTGTGTAATGTAATTATTAATTAATGTAAAATATGATGTAATACCTATTATGCGTATATTTTGAGACACCCTGTATTATGCTATTAAAACTGAACTCTATTATTCATTATAAATGTAAAAAATAAAGAGTAAATAGTTCTCACAAGACATAATGGTCCTCCTAAAAATGGCTGAAGCCGTTTAGCTGTTTTGATTGAGATTTGCATCAGGCTTATTAAGACCTTTTGGACTCAGTTAAATCCTATGGTTAAATAGGACTCATATATAACAAATTTATAGTTATGCTGGCAAATTGTTTTGTGATTTTTTCAAAATGTTTTTTTTGACTTATGTTTATAATTAGTATTTTTCTGTTTTTTCAAAGTAACAGAAATTTCATGTAATTATAAAATTAATTAAATTTATTGTATGACGTATCAATTCTAGTTATCGTTATAATTACAGTTTAATTATTTGATTAATACTCATCGAATAAAGTTAGATTTATTTATATATATATATATATATATATATATACATATTATTTTCTGTATGTAATACTAACCACATTTAATAACTGGTACATGATGTATTCAGTACACAATATAACTTAGTCACAAAACAGTATGTTGAACAGACCTATATCATAACACAATCAAACTTATAAATAAAATGTCAGCATGATATTTCATGCAACTATAATACGAATGAAGGTATTTACATTATGACGTATGCAGTTTATATTAGTCAATCTGTTAGAGATATGCATGTCATCTTCAGAATGAATAGAATATTTGAAAGAATATAATATGCGTCCCACTGGAATTATATCACAGAGAGTCGCCTATAATGTTGGATTAACGAATGCTTAACGATTTTATGTACTACTTATTGTCATGATCTATAATATATTATAGTATACAAAATTATTTTTTAAGTAGCATTGTGGGGTAATACATTATTAATGCACTGTTCTTAACAATATTCAGCTTTATGATTGTACTAATTTAGTTATAATATTTGTAAAAAAGGACTTATTTAAAATATATTAACCGAAAATGCTAGATTTTATTCGCTAGTATTAAAATATACACTATTTCATTATTAGCCCTTGAACTACTAAGTAAAGTGGTGCTACTACTACTAAGTAAAGTTATGATGCAGCTAAAGTGGAAATGGGACCTTACGATTTTTAAATTTTCACTACTCTAACACTATTTAGCCGATATTCATGACATTTTAAAATAATCTATCTAAATAATTAAGTCTAAAAGTTAATGAAGGTTCAATTTTAGATTAGATCAAAATCATTCTTTCAAATGGTCCTCCCTTTATACATGATATCTATATTTTGTTAAACATTTTAATAATTAAAACGAGAATTAACCCTACAACAAAAATAAACTTAAATAATTATAATAGAAGTACCCAGCACTATTAGTTTGCTTTTTTGTTATATTTTATCCAGTATATTTTATGTTTTATAAGTGTCAACCATTTTTAACCGAGGTATTAACAATTTTGATCCAAACATGTCATCATTTTTTAATAAATTAAAAAATATATATACTATATTTAAATTTGAATATATAATATTTAAAGATAACTTTATTTCAGCTGATAACATAATTTAACCACCGACTTTTCATATGATTTTTAAATTGTAATAAAACATGTATGTTATTAATAGTATAATGTTAATGAATGAACATTTTAACTAATTATTAAATATTACAATGAATTTATATTTGTAATGTAAATTTTGTCTTTTCTAAGTACTAGAGCGTTTTCGTACACATGTTAGTTGTATAATTAATTGATAATAGTAGACATAGATGGATAATTATAACAAACTTTTCATCTATATTCTATTATTAATTAAATTATTAAAATATTAATTAAATCTATATTAAAACTTCTCCAATCCATAAATTAAAATTCAAATATTTTTTATAAATTTTATATGATTAATTGATGTTTTCAACCTAACAAACCAATATCTTAATAATATCTATTATTAATAATAGAATTTTACGGAATGTGATATATTGATATAGTGTACTGGAATTATTGTGTAGTACGCGCATTTCACAACAAACATTTATTATTATTAGTTCGAAATGCCTAATCACAGGTGCAATAATAATATTATAAATATAAATGTAATATTAATATTGCACCTGTGATTGGCCTACACATTTATTTTAACTTAATTTAACCTATGGCAGGCATTTCGAACTAATATTATATACATGTTTGTTGTGAAATGCGCGTACTACACTTTTATAATATTACTATTGCATTTGTGACAGACCTACATCATTTTATTTTACTTAATTATTTAATAATGAAAATTTTAACAAACCCATTTTAAGATAATCTTTGTATAAATCAATCGACCAACAGTGCTGAGTAAAATAATTAAAAACAATATTAGAATATTGTTCAATTACCCATACTTGCTTATTATGTATTCAAAAACAAGTATACGGAAAATAATTACGTTCATATATTCTGTTTAGTTATATTGTTTTAAAAATAGAATTTACTGAGTTATAAGCATCAGCAAATTTGTGATAAGATTATTGTTAGTTCGCTAATAACAATACAAGTATATCTTCAGTAGCATAATTTAAATGTTTACCTCAAAGTTAATTTTGTTAATGGATGCTATTTTTTTGTAACATGATAAAAAATATGTATTGAAGTCGTAAAATATAAAATCGAAAGATAAACAAACTATATCCAGTACATAACCTACGTGTAGGCCTACGCACCATAACTAGAATATTTAAAGCCATTAATTACTACTAAGAACCGGACGAACTCATTATTACATATTTTGCTTATCGATAGATAGCATTTAATTATATACCTTGATATGCACTTACTGAAACGGTATGTATCTAATTATCTAAAACTGTAATATTTGAAAAAGATAATAATATTTCATAATATCATCAAATGCCAATTGGAGCGAGAGTTACCAATTGACGCAAATAATTTATTTACTATAAAATTTTTTTTTTTTTTTGCTAAGGCATTTTTAATTTTAACCCCGGTAATATTCAGCCATCGGCTTATTGAATGATATAATTTCTCCAAATATCACACTGATACTACTACCACAAAATACACACACCCACCAGCTTACATGCATTGAGACTGTTCCCCAATGGCAGGATTACGACGTTAACTTCTACATTGATATTCACGCCCACTCGACCTTGATGAACGGCTTCATGTACGGCAACGTATACGATAATGAGGCACGCCACGAGAAGCAGGCCATATTCCCGAAACTCTTCCAGCAGAATGCCGAGGACTTTAGCCTCAACAATACTAACTTTAACAAGGACGCGGTCAAAGCGGGAACTGGTCGACGGTAAGAGCCGTCGTTATTGCATCGGTGGGGGGGGGGGGGGGGGGGGGGGGGGGGG